>JAMQGT020011903.1:0-144761 GCA_024447675.2 Pterophyllum scalare | reverse complement strand
TAATAATATGTATGAAGGGCATCCATAGAAACTACATAAGGTAGCTAAAGAGTGCACTAACCCGCAAAGAAATTGAAAACCGATTTTCTGTATCTACGACATATTATGCTAGGATACAGAAATGCCATAGCTGTACATGCTAATGAAAACGGTAAAGCGCATGGAGTACGTGTTGTAGTTGGGCTTTTGTTTCTGCGAACCCGTTAGAGGAAGGATACAGCGCTCTGGGGCACACTGAATGCATGATATGTAAGTGCAAATCCTCTGGTTTCATATGCAAAAAGAATTATTGCTCCATCGTGTGTGGTGGCACCTCTGCCGGCATTTAAAAGCAGTTAGCAGTTGGGAGCGAGGGGTTAAAGTCAGTCGATGATTAGCATAAATGTTAATTATATGTTTGTAAATATTGCTTAACATTGACTTTTTCTTATCAGCTTTATTTATGCAGTACAAGCTGTTTACAGCAGTCAGTGAGTGTGAATGTTATCATGGAATACTGCCTTGTTACATATTTATAAATTCTCATACACAGCACATATTCACCATGCAGAGTGAGAATATGTGAATTATTTACCTCAGACACCAGGTAATCAGGCTGGATGCTCTCAAATCAGGAAACAGGACACGTAGTGAGTGTGCACAAACTCACAAGGTCATTTTTATCTTGGGTTGGAGAATAGAAGCTGTCAGCTCAGGAACCGTGTAAACAAAAGCTAAAGACGAAGCCTTAAGAGAAGAAGGAACACGGCAAACAAAAGCTTTGATTTACATTTCAGCATGTAACTGAAAACTGTTTTACATCAGAGTGGGGTGTGTGTGGCCAAGGCTACGTTTCTTAGTTTATTTATGGTCTCATATTGTTTTCTGGTATTTTCCACACTTGTAGTGTTTCTGCAACCTTCAGTTAAACAAGAAGCTGCGCTTGCACTCAGGTGAGATCATATCAATGTTTTGTTTTGTTTTTTTTAGACCTCTCACGTGTCACCGGCTCACAAACCACAAACCTCCGAAGGCCAACAGTCTGCAGGTCTCTGGCAGCTTTACCTCAGAGTGGATGACTAATCACTTTGCTAAAGAAATGATAATAGATGGTGTCTTTGATTAAACTCTTCAACAGGGCACAAGGTGGCTGAGATGGTTACAACACTTCTATACATGAGAGAAATTATATGCAACTATATGCTGCAGCGCGTGTGTGAAAGGGGTTAAGTTGGTGAAAGAAGCCACGAAGTGTCCAGAGAGGCCCTGGCTTCATTCACACTCTGCAGAAAAGGAAAATAAAGACAAAGTTCACGTCGCTCTCTCAAAGCTGCTACACAGAACAGAGGCCACCTATGAGTCAGCCCAGAGTAAAGACACTTAAACCGGAGAGCTCCCCTCCACAGCGCACATCTGCAAATTCTTTACTGTTAAAATGTGGTCACTTGTAAAATGATGCACATGCTAACTTGCACAGACACATTTGATATTATTTTTTGTGATAATATGACTTTAGCAATTTTATCTTCTAACCTTATTAGATATATTCATATGTGTACTCCATAACCGTTGTTATATGTTGTTATATAACAGTTGTTTGATATTCTTGCAGTAAGGAAACATGCCAGACTCTGCAGCGTGATGAGGTGTTAGACTAAATCTACCATGGCACTCTGGGTTAGAAGAAGAAATCATGAGGATGCTTCAGTTGTGTAGTGTCCTTGCTGCAAAACCAGTCCTCACAATACACAGAAAATAATCACTGGTTGTGACAAGATCATCATTCACGTTCCCATTACCCAACCCCTGTAAGAACACACCTGGCTGATATCTTATCAGATCCATTTCCTCTTGCAAAGACATTCACATGCTAGAGCTCTGTCCCCGTCTCGATTATGTCTGCATTCAGCTGTGTGATTATTCCTTCACAGCTTTCTGCACACCTGTCCTGGAGTGGCATTTGCACCACCACACTCACTGATCCCCACAGTGCACACAGGCAGGTCCACAGTTTGCTGGATGACACAATTTTTGTACTTTTGCCTCTGTGCACCACAGCATATAAAATATATGACATAATCAATATGTGTTTGAAGTGCAGACTTTCAGCTTTAATTCAAGGGGTTTTACAAAAATCTACATTAACTATTTAGGAATTACACCCATTTTATTAAATACTTTCCCCTTTTCAGAGGTTTAAAAATGAATTAGACAACTGACTGACAGGCAGTTTCATAGCCATGTGAGGCCTGTCCCCTTCCTATTTCATAATAAATGAAGCAGACATAATATCTGACAGCAAACATAATATTTGACAAAATATCTGTTGATTCAAAGTGTTCAATTTGTATTTTAAAACTTTCATTTTAATTTAAAGTACGAGACCCACAGAGATCGACGCAAGGGAGGGAGGCCGTCATTAAATAAAGCCATCAGAGAGACGGCAAAAGCTTTAGCAGTGGCAAAGTCAGCAATCTGTTACGTGGTTTAAAAGGTGAATATACTGGCCAGCTCAGCAGTGACCTGAAAGAAGACAACTAACCTGGATGATCTCAAATGCATTCTCTGGTTAAGAAGCTTCTCAAGGAGGAAGGTATGGCACTGTCTCTACAATCAAGAGATGCCTTCATGAATGGAAACAGAGGGTTTGGGCAAGGTGCAGACCACTGTTACACTCAAGAACAAGAGGGCCAGCTTTGTGAGTCTGGAAAAGCCTGCATGGCTCTTTTTGGACAGATGAAACCAAGATTAACTTGGACCAGAATGATGGGAAGAGACAGTATGGAGAAGGAGAGAACCAGCTCAAGATCTGAAACATGGACATGTATGGCTGCCACTGGAACACTAGTGTTTGTCAAAGATCTGACCACTTGGTCACTTCCTTCTGCAGCTACGTGCTTAATATCTAGCATTCTGACTGTAGCAGCCAGGAATCAAACCACCAACCTTCCAATCAGCAGATGACCTGTTCTACCTCCCGAGCCACAGCCACCCGACTACATCCCACTGCATCCACCTTCTCTAGCCTCACCTGCTTCCTGTTGCCTTCATTTTCCTTTATCTTCTTTAAAAAGTTTCCTATCTATAACAATGAGAATCTTTCCTTTGTGAATTAACTTGACCTGCCTTCAGACTCATTATAAGTGAATCCTTTACATGCTGTGCATCAGTTATGAGTTACCACAAATACTTTGGATGGCATCAACTCTCCATCGGTAAGGGACGTGTGATAAAATTGCTATTACAGAACATAGGACAGTAGTTGCCACCGGTGAATGGTCTTACATAGGAAACAATGTTTTTTTTTACAACATTGCTTTAGCTGATGGAGGTTTCCAAGCGTTGGTTTATGTACAGCTCTCTTTAAGGTCCCGTCACAGCATTTCAGTCAGCCTGAGCTCTGGGCATTGACTGGACCATTGTAACGCCTTATTTATTGTCTTTTTGGGCCATTCTGTTGGAGAGCTGATGATGTGCTAGGATCATTGTCCTGTGGCATGTCCCAGTTTCATCAAGCTTTAGCTGCTCTGCAGATGGCCTCTAGGATACTTTGGTATTCAGAGGAGTTGGACTCAGATGACTGCGAGGTGTCCAGGACCTGTGGCTGTGAAACAAGCCCAAATCATCACCCTTCCACTGCTGTGCTGGACGGGTTCTATGAGTTTTTTGTTTGTACTGTATTTGTGCTGATATGCTGTGTTTTGGTTTTTATTATGGCCAAACATCTCCACCCTGGTCTCATCTGTCCAGAGGACACTGTTCCAAAAGGCTTCTGGTTTGTTCAGATGCCACTTTGCAAAGCTAAGCTGTACTGCAGATGTTCGTGTTAGAGAGAAGAGGCTTTGTCCTGGCAGCCCTTGCAAACAAGCCACACTGTTTAGTCTTTTTCTATTTGTACTCTTATGAACTTTAACCTGCTAACTGGGGCCTGTAGAGTCTGAGACGTAGTTCTTGGGTTTGTTGCAGTTTGTCTGTACAGTCTGACCCTGAGGTGAATTTGCTGGGACATTCACTCCTGGGAAGATTGTGGCATTGTGTCAACACACACCTGAGTGCTCCAGACCCGCAAACTGCCAAAACCTCTGCTTTTATAGACGTGCTCGCACTTGCTGATGATCAGTTTATGAAGCACATTTGATTAGCAGCAGCTGGGTGCTACTTACCCTCTTAATGCCTGTGGAAGCAGCAATGATACAGGACTGCACAGAGTCCTGAGAAAGACGCAGTCGATCACCCTGTCATTGAATCACAGCTTAAGAGCTTCACCACTTAAGAAACTTCTGCCAGGGTGCCTTTGAGCAAATCATTGAATCCTAAATCCTTTGCTAGAGAATAGCAGACACTGCAAACTGTGTGATTTAAGGCGGTGTTGAAAACAAACCAAAAAAAAAAAATCATGTTCAGCAAATCTTTCATGTGTAAACAAAGGATTTAAAGGTAGCAGACAAGTTTAATACCTGTCACAAGCAGCGCTAGCAGCAAATAAGATGGCAACGCCGCTTTTTGCGCTCAGGCACATAGCCGACACGCTCATCCAAAACACCCAGCAGCAAGTATAATGAGCTTATAATTCACTAATATTGGAGGAGGCAGTTATTCAAGAATGCACAGGTCACATCAGCTTCAGGGAAAGCAAAGAGAAAAAATAACCTCGCATATCCATTTTCCACATGATGATAGAGAAACCAGAAAATACAGAAAGTGAAGAGGCAGAAAAGTCTGTGCCTGAATGCAACCATCAACCGTGCACAGGTGATTGATTACGCAATACCTTTTTCATCTCTGCCTAAAGTGAACAAAGGGTGTTATTAAAGTGGGTAAATGAGCAAATTAGAAGGGATTTAGGTAGAACTAAAGAGATCTTCCAAGCAAATGGTCCTTATCATCCTATTAGCCTGCTGGACTGTGGGCAGATATGGGGCATCTGTAGAAACTGCTTTGGGCAAAAGGCTCTGGAGCTGCAGAAGAAGACACTGGGTGAAATCAAATTACAGTTACAGTCAGTGATGGCTACAGAAGGTCATTTTAACATAGAGCTGAATGAAACATTACTGAAGAGCTGCTTCACCATTGCTTACCCAGCAGGGTGATAATACACTCGCGGTGTGGAGGCCACGGGCTCGAACATGCGTGATGTTTTTCTATAGTCTCTGTTTGTGCTGCACCAAAGCTATTTATGTGCTGTAAATGCCAAAGTGATTTTTCACATCTGCTGACACGAATGCCACATGCTGGCTGTGCAGAGATGGAAGAAACTTTTATCTCTGAGTTATTATTTGCATGTAGTAGTATGTTGTGATTATCAATCAGCCTGAGCGCTGCTTATCCAGATCATCACAATACATTATGGAGAAATTAATTCATTACTCCCTCCATAAAATAACTTCATCCACTCGTCATGGATACCTGTCAAACTGAATAGCATCATTTGACAGTTTCCAGTGCATGATTTATTGTATATATGCAAGCTAACGTATGGTGCTCAATCCCTCTTTAATTAAAGCTATGTAAACTGAATTCACAATGCCAGTCTTTAAAGACATTTCCTGTGTATGATATACTTTTTGATCTACATATCCAAAACTAGTTTTGCACAGTTAAGGTATTATTCATTTTTAACGACTGTGAATGAAGCTCCTCATAAAGTCATCCCTCTTTCATGGAGCACAGACTGTGCTGTGGTTCTTCACATGAAACAACCAGGTGGTTACAGTGTATCTGGACTACAGGCCATTTACAGCTGTATTGTATATGCTGTCACTAAAACCAGCTAAAAGACAAAGTGAGCCAGTGGAGTTGAGATGGCTGCAGTTGAAATGAGGATTAGATTATCAGAATACTTTCAAGATGTTGGTTTGATCATTCTAATCTGGAATCAGAGTCTACGATAACACAGAGCCTCATAGCTTTAAGATCGGACCCGGGAATCACCAACCCCAAATCCCTGGATGGTGCATCTCTTTTTCACCTGGAGGCCAAATCTGTCTGTCCTGTCTTTGCTGAACTTTAAAAGAATTTCCATGACTTTTTTGTCTAGGAAAAAAAAAGGATTATAACTGCACTCAATCCATGTCCACCATTTGGCTCTTCAAAAAAGTTCACGTCATCCTTGAATTTATGTCAAACATGTAAATCATGCACATGAGTGAAAAGTATGCAAAGACGTGCACAGAAGCTGTCTCACTTTGAAAGCCCAAACAGGTTTTCAGGCTTTGGAAAGAGATTTATGTAATAAATGTAAAGGAATTTTTTCCTTCTCATCAAATATGGCAGTGCCTCGACCCAGAAATCGTGCACTTATGGCTACGAACAGCCATTGAATGGCTGGAATTAACAGAGTTTTCGTATACGTGTCTGTCCAAGCATTTTGGTGCAGAAGTCTTGTGGTGTGTTCAGCTGCGCCTTAACAGATGCTAACCTCAGCTATACTGCCATGTTTTGGGCGTTTTAGAGAGAACAGGGACATCCACTTCTGGGAAGGTTATGGAATTGTGGTAACACACACCTGAATGCTCCAGACCTGCAAACTGCAAACAATTCAGTTTTTATAGAGGTGCTCACACTTGCTGATGATCACTTATTAAAGTGCATTAGATTAGGAGCACCGGCAGCTACTTACCCATTAAATTCCTGTGCAAGTATTCCCCGTACACTTAGTTTTCACAAGACTGTAAAGCTTACTGGAAGTCATGCACATGAATGTAAATTATGTACAGAAGTGCACAAGAAGGAGTTCCACTTTGAAAATCAAAAATCAGACTTAGAAAGACATTTGTGTAATGGATTGTATCAAACAGAGCACTTACATAAAACCTCAAGCCACATGCCTGTATTAAAACCAAAGTATTTTTAACAAATTCAATTCCTCCTCATCAAATATGGCATTGCTTGGCCCCAAAATATGTAGTTATGGCTATAAACAGTCTCTGTATGTTTGGAATTAATAGAGTTTTCATGTATTTGTTTCTATCAATATTCTGCACAGGGTGGGCATTTTAAGAGCTGCGTATTATCTCTCTAATGGCACAGGGTCCATCAACTTTAATTTAAAATGTTCATTTTACCAACATAACTGAACAATTAGCTGTGGGCTGACATGCATTATATGTCTACCCAACGGTGTATCGATGGTTGTTGTTTTTTTCTTTCCAATTTCTTTTAATATCTGTTTATGAAAACAAAGCAAAATTAGTGCATTGATCACACTTTAAAAGTGAACCTCAGAGCCTGCAGTGCATTCTGCTTCCTCGGTGTTAATGGAGAGGGTGAAGACTCTTACTCCGGCTGTGCTTATGGCAGCATTGATAAAATGACTGCATTGATGTAAAAATGAATTGACAAATCAATGCAGCCGGTGCCATTAAAGAAACTAAAGCAAACAGATAGTCTGAAAGTCTTTTTCCTGTTAACACAAAGTATATTTTAAAAAATCACCCATGTTTTGTGTTATTAATGACTGTTATATAGGGGCTAAGCTGCACTGGCTCACTCCCACCACTGACCCTCTTCAAATGTAGTTCACTTATTTTGGCTGGTGTAACTCTCGTTGTCCCCGGTTAGCCAAAAAGCAGCTGGGGGCTAAGTGCCTTGCGTGCCTGCACCTTGGCAGTAGTCTTTAAGCAAGGTGAAAGTGTTATTCATTCAGCTTTCCCCACCACGCCTGTGCAGGGATTCGAACCCTGTCTAATTGACCACATTGCATTCACTGCACTGTAGTCACTGCAACCTTGAGATGTGGCGTGAGGCAAGGATCTTGTTCGAAACTGCACCCTAAGCCTCTGCCAGTGGGAAGAGTCACGCAGGCATTTTCTCAACGACACATCAAAAATTGCCTCCCTCTCCAAAGCTCCTCTAACAATATTCAGCTCGGATTTTGGGAGTGAAGGGTATTCAGGCTGGCTGTGGGCTAATAGCCTACAAAGTCAAAAATGCACAGTGGCTGCAGGCTAATAGGCAGCTGAGGCTGAGCTTAGTTGAGCTGACTGGATGGCTGAAAAGGAAAGGAGGCTGGTGGGAGAGGGATGGAAAGGGAGAGGTGAGGCAGTTAAAGAGGAAGCAAAGGCCAAGGAAATATAGGAGCTCATGGAAAGGGAACAAGATGAACAAATGAGGTGAAGCAAGAGACAGAGAAGGCCTGCTAATCCTCAGGTGATGCAATGCTACAGGTACGGTTTGCACCCCCACCGCAGTATACTCTCTTCTTTTCCCTTCATCCTTCATGCCCTTGTCTCTGAGAGTGGGGTTACAGGTGCAACGAGCAAATCCCTCACCTCCCTCCTCCCCGACCTCTCTCCTCAGCTGGCTCGAGCCACATTAATCCGGTGATGTAGATTTACAGCGACAGGCCGGCCCGGTGAGCCCCTGGTTAGTTCTCTTCAATTCTAGAATGTTCTTCTGAGTGTCCTTTTGTTTTTTACCCTGGTCTTTCCTCCTCCTCCTCCTCCTCTGCTCAAGCTGCCTCTCTCATGTTCCACAAGCTGTTGTCCCTTTTCTTACTGCTGCTGATGCTTTTGACACATTTCCTTCAAATATCTGATATAGCTGCTTGGATAATCCCAAGTGAGGGATTAGTGTGACACCTGACCCAGTAGGTAAGAGAAAACCAAAGATGAAGAGCAGCTCTACTCTGCACACACATTTGGTCTTGTTGCTGTTATATCTTTTGATGGAAAGCAGGCATCAATCAATAAATTAATTTTACCTTGCTTAAAGGCAACAACCATAAATAGCCTTAAATATTATGCAGAAAATTGTTACTACTTTAATCATTTTTTGGTAATAAAGTTTGTGCTTGTTGGTTAAGATCAGAATGAATGTGCACATGCGACCGGCCTGGTTGAAAATCAGCACCACAGCAATGTTACTGTTAGTACAATGCTACAAATTCCTTCCTACAATGCATGGGTATGTTAATACAAAGTAACTGTACACTTGTATTGATCACACACACACACACACACACATATATATATATATATATATATATATATATATATATGTGTGTGTGTGTGTGTGTGTGAACAATACAAGGTATGTACAGTTGCTTAAAACATTAACATACCCAGGCATGGAAATGAAGCAATTATGCTGACAGTTACACATTGCTGTGGTGCAGATTTACAACCAGGCCGGTCGCATGTGCACATTCATTCTGATCTTAACCAACAAGCACAAACTTTATTACCAAAAAATGATTAAAGTAGTAACAATTTTCTGCATAATATTTAAGGCTATTTATGGTTGTTGCCTTTAAGCAAGGTAAAATTAATTTATTGATTGATGCCTGCTTTCCATCAAAAGATATAACAGCAACAAGACCAAATGTGTGTGCAGAGTAGAGCTGCTCTTCATCTTTGGTTTTTCTTACCTACTGGGTCAGGTGTCACACTAATCCCTCACTTGGGATTATCCAAGCAGCTATATCAGATATTTGAAGGAAATGTGTCAAAAGCATCAGCAGCAGTAAGAAAAGGGACAACAGCTTGTGGAACATGAGAGAGGCAGCTTGAGCAGAGGAGGAGGAGGAGGAGGAAAGACCAGGGTAAAAAACAAAAGGACACTCAGAAGAACATTCTAGAATTGAAGAGAACTAACCAGGGGCTCACCGGGCCGGCCTGTCGCTGTAAATCTACATCACCGGATTAATGTGGCTCGAGCCAGCTGAGGAGAGAGGTCGGGGAGGAGGGAGGTGAGGGATTTGCTCGTTGCACCTGTAACCCCACTCTCAGAGACAAGGGCATGAAGGATGAAGGGAAAAGAAGAGAGTATACTGCGGTGGGGGTGCAAACCGTACCTGTAGCATTGCATCACCTGAGGATTAGCAGGCCTTCTCTGTCTCTTGCTTCACCTCATTTTTGTTCATCTTGTTCCCTTTCCATGAGCTCCTATATTTCCTTGGCCTTTGCTTCCTCTTTAACTGCCTCACCTCTCCCTTTCCATCCCTCTCCCACCAGCCTCCTTTCCTTTTCAGCCATCCAGTCAGCTCAACTCAGCTCAGCCTCAGCTGCCTATTAGCCTGCAGCCACTGTGCATTTTTGACTTTGTAGGCTATTAGCCCACAGCCAGCCTGAATACCCTTCACTCCCAAAATCCGAGCTGAATATTGTTAGAGGAGCTTTGGAGAGGGAGGCAATTTTTGATGTGTCGTTGAGAAAATGCCTGCGTGACTCTTCCCACTGGCAGAGGCTTAGGGTGCAGTTTCGACAAGATCCTTGCCTCACGCCACATCTCAAGGTTGCAGTGACTACAGTGCAGTGAATGCAATGTGGTCAATTAGACAGGGTTCGAATCCCTGCACAGGCGTGGTGGGGAAAGCTGAATGAATAACACTTTCACCTTGCTTAAAGACTACTGCCAAGGTGCAGGCACGCAAGGCACTTAGCCCCCAGCTGCTTTTTGGCTAACCGGGGACAACGAGAGTTACACCAGCCAAAATAAGTGAACTACATTTGAAGAGGGTCAGTGGTGGAAGTGAGCCAGTGCAGCTTAGCCCCTATATAACAGTCATTAATAACACAAAACATGGGTGATTTTTTAAAATATACTTTGTGTTAACAGGAAAAAGACTTTCAGACTATCTGTTTGCTTTAGTTTCTTTAATGGCACCGGCTGCATTGATTTGTCAATTCATTTTTACATCAATGCAGTCATTTTATCAATGCTGCCATAAGCACAGCCCAGTAAGAGTCTTCACCCTCTCCATTAACACCGAGGAAGCAGAATGCACTGCAGGCTCTGAGTTCACTTTTAAAGTGTGATCAATGCACTAATTTTGTTTTTTTTTCATAAACAGATATTAAAAGAAATTGGAAAGAAAAAAACAACAACCATCGATACACCGTTGGGTAGACATATAATGCATGTCAGCCCACAGCTAATTGTTCAGTTATGTTGGTAAAATGAACATTTTAAATTAAAGTTGATGGACCCTGTGCCATTAGAGAAAAATATGCAGCTCTTAAAATGCCCACCCTGTGCAGAATATTGATAGAAACAAATACATGAAAACTCTATTAATTCCAAACATACAGAGACTGTTTATAGCCATAACTACATATTTTGGGGCCAAGCAATGCCATATTTGATGAGGAGGAATTGAATTTGTTAAAAATACTTTGGTTTTAATACAGGCATGTGGCTTGAGGTTTTATGTAAGTGCTCTGTTTGATACAATCCATTACACAAATGTCTTTCTAAGTCTGATTTTTGATTTTCAAAGTGGAACTCCTTCTTGTGCACTTCTGTACATAATTTACATTCATGTGCATGACTTCCAGTAAGCTTTACAGTCTTGTGAAAACTAAGTGTCGGGGAATACTTGCACAGGAATTTAATGGGTAAGTAGCTGCCGGTGCTCCTAATCTAATGCACTTTAATAAGTGATCATCAGCAAGTGTGAGCACCTCTATAAAAACTGAATTGTTTGCAGTTTGCAGGTCTGGAGCATTCAGGTGTGTGTTACCACAATTCCATAACCTTCCCAGAAGTGGATGTCCCTGTTCTCTCTAAAACGCCCAAAACATGGCAGTATAGCTGAGGTTAGCATCTGTTAAGGCGCAGCTGAACACACCACAAGACTTCTGCACCAAAATCCTTGGACAGACACGTATATGAAAACTCTGTTAATTCCAGCCATTCAATGGCTGTTCGTAGCCATAAGTGCACGTTTCTGGGTCGAGGCACTGCCATATTTGATGAGGAGGGAAAAAATTCCTTTACATTTATTACATAAATCTCTTTCCAAAGCTGAAAACCTGTTTGGGCTTTCAAAGTGAGACAGCTTCTGTGCACGTCTTTGCATACTTTTCACTCATGTGCATGATTTACATGTTTGACATAAATTCAAGGATGACGTGAACTTTTTTGAAGAGCCAAATGGTGGACATGGATTGAGTGCAGTTATAATCCTTTTTTTTTCCTAGACAAAAAAGTCATGGAAATTCTTTTAAAGTTCAGCAAAGACAGGACAGACAGATTTGGCCTCCAGGTGAAAAAGAGATGCACCATCCAGGGATTTGGGGTTGGTGATTCCCGGGTCCGATCTAAAGCTATGAGGCTCTGTGTTATCGTAGACTCTGATTCCAGATTAGAATGATCAAACCAACATCTTGAAAGTATTCTGATAATCTAATCCTCATTTCAACTGCAGCCATCTCAACTCCACTGGCTCACTTTGTCTTTTAGCTGGTTTTAGTGACAGCATATACAATACAGCTGTAAATGGCCTGTAGTCCAGATACACTGTAACCACCTGGTTGTTTCATGTGAAGAACCACAGCACAGTCTGTGCTCCATGAAAGAGGGATGACTTTATGAGGAGCTTCATTCACAGTCGTTAAAAATGAATAATACCTTAACTGTGCAAAACTAGTTTTGGATATGTAGAACAAAAAGTATATCATACACAGGAAATGTCTTTAAAGACTGGCATTGTGAATTCAGTTTACATAGCTTTAATTAAAGAGGGATTGAGCACCATACTTTAGCTTGCATATATACAATAAATCATGCACTGGAAACTGTCAAATGATGCTATTCAGTTTGACAGGTATCCATGACGAGTGGATGAAGTTATTTTATGGAGGGAGTAATGAATTAATTTCTCCATAATGTATTGTGATGATCTGGATAAGCAGCGCTCAGGCTGATTGATAATCACAACATACTACTACATGCAAATAATAACTCAGAGATAAAAGTTTCTTCCATCTCTGCACAGCCAGCATGTGGCATTTGTGTCAGCAGATGTGAAAAATCACTTTGGCATTTACAGCACATAAATAGCTTTGGTGCAGCACAAACAGAGACTATAGAAAAACATCACGCATGTTCGAGCCCGTGGCCTCCACACCGCGAGTGTATTATCACCCTGCTGGGTAAGCAATGGTGAAGCAGCTCTTCAGTAATGTTTCATTCAGCTCTATGTTAAAATGACCTTCTGTAGCCATCACTGACTGTAACTGTAATTTAATTTCACCCAGTGTCTTCTTCTGCAGCTCCAGAGCCTTTTGCCCAAAGCAGTTTCTACAGATGCCCCATATCTGCCCACAGTCCAGCAGGCTAATAGGATGATAAGGACCATTTGCTTGAGAAGATCTCTTTAGTTCTACCTAAATCCCTTCTAATTTGCTCATTTACCCACTTTAATAACACCCTTTGTTCACTTTAGGCAGAGATGAAAAAGGTATTGCGTAATCAATCACCTGTGCACGGTTGATGGTTGCATTCAGGCACAGACTTTTCTGCCTCTTACTTTCTGTATTTTCTGGTTTCTCTATCATCATGTGGAAAATGGATATGCGAGGTTATTTTTTCTCTTTGCTTTCCCTGAAGCTGATGTGACCTGTGCATTCTTGAATAACTGCCTCCTCCAATATTAGTGAATTATAAGCTCATTATACTTGCTGCTGGGTGTTTTGGATGAGCGTGTCGGCTATGTGCCTGAGCGCAAAAAGCGGCGTTGCCATCTTATTTGCTGCTAGCGCTGCTTGTGACAGGTATTAAACTTGTCTGCTACCTTTAAATCCTTTGTTTACACATGAAAGATTTGCTGAACATGATTTTTTTTTTTTTGGTTTGTTTTCAACACCGCCTTAAATCACACAGTTTGCAGTGTCTGCTATTCTCTAGCAAAGGATTTAGGATTCAATGATTTGCTCAAAGGCACCCTGGCAGAAGTTTCTTAAGTGGTGAAGCTCTTAAGCTGTGATTCAATGACAGGGTGATCGACTGCGTTTTCTCAGGACTCTGTGCAGTCCTGTATCATTGCTGCTTCCACAGGCATTAAGAGGGTAAGTAGCACCCAGCTGCTGCTAATCAAATGTGCTTCATAAACTGATCATCAGCAAGTGCGAGCACGTCTATAAAAGCAGAGGTTTTGGCAGTTTGCGGGTCTGGAGCACTCAGGTGTGTGTTGACACAATGCCACAATCTTCCCAGGAGTGAATGTCCCAGCAAATTCACCTCAGGGTCAGACTGTACAGACAAACTGCAACAAACCCAAGAACTACGTCTCAGACTCTACAGGCCCCAGTTAGCAGGTTAAAGTTCATAAGAGTACAAATAGAAAAAGACTAAACAGTGTGGCTTGTTTGCAAGGGCTGCCAGGACAAAGCCTCTTCTCTCTAACACGAACACTGCAGTACAGCTTAGCTTTGCAAAGTGGCATCTGAACAAACCAGAAGCCTTTTGGAACAGTGTCCTCTGGACAGATGAGACCAGGGTGGAGATGTTTGGCCATAATAAAAACCAAAACACAGCATATCAGCACAAATACAGTACAAACAAAAAACTCATAGAACCCGTCCAGCACAGCAGTGGAAGGGTGATGATTTGGGCTTGTTTCACAGCCACAGGTCCTGGACACCTCGCAGTCATTGAGTCGAACTCCTCTGAATACCAAAGTATCCTAGAGGCCATCTGCAGAGCAGCTAAAGCTTGATGAAACTGGGACATGCCACAGGACAATGATCCTAGCACATCATCAGCTCTCCAACAGAATGGCCCAAAAAGACAATAAATAAGGCGCTACAATGGTCCAGTCAATGCCCAGAGCTCAGGCTGACTGAAATGCTGTGACGGGACCTTAAGAGAGCTGTACATAAACCAACGCTTGGAAACCTCCATCAGCTAAAGCAATGTTGTAAAAAAAAACATTGTTTCCTATGTAAGACCATTCACCGGTGGCAACTACTGTCCTATGTTCTGTAATAGCAATTTTATCACACGTCCCTTACCGATGGAGAGTTGATGCCATCCAAAGTATTTGTGGTAACTCATAACTGATGCACAGCATGTAAAGGATTCACTTATAATGAGTCTGAAGGCAGGTCAAGTTAATTCACAAAGGAAAGATTCTCATTGTTATAGATAGGAAACTTTTTAAAGAAGATAAAGGAAAATGAAGGCAACAGGAAGCAGGTGAGGCTAGAGAAGGTGGATGCAGTGGGATGTAGTCGGGTGGCTGTGGCTCGGGAGGTAGAACAGGTCATCTGCTGATTGGAAGGTTGGTGGTTTGATTCCTGGCTGCTACAGTCAGAATGCTAGATATTAAGCACGTAGCTGCAGAAGGAAGTGACCAAGTGGTCAGATCTTTGACAAACACTAGTGTTCCAGTGGCAGCCATACATGTCCATGTTTCAGATCTTGAGCTGGTTCTCTCCTTCTCCATACTGTCTCTTCCCATCATTCTGGTCCAAGTTAATCTTGGTTTCATCTGTCCAAAAAGAGCCATGCAGGCTTTTCCAGACTCACAAAGCTGGCCCTCTTGTTCTTGAGTGTAACAGTGGTCTGCACCTTGCCCAAACCCTCTGTTTCCATTCATGAAGGCATCTCTTGATTGTAGAGACAGTGCCATACCTTCCTCCTTGAGAAGCTTCTTAACCAGAGAATGCATTTGAGATCATCCAGGTTAGTTGTCTTCTTTCAGGTCACTGCTGAGCTGGCCAGTATATTCACCTTTTAAACCACGTAACAGATTGCTGACTTTGCCACTGCTAAAGCTTTTGCCGTCTCTCTGATGGCTTTATTTAATGACGGCCTCCCTCCCTTGCGTCGATCTCTGTGGGTCTCGTACTTTAAATTAAAATGAAAGTTTTAAAATACAAATTGAACACTTTGAATCAACAGATATTTTGTCAAATATTATGTTTGCTGTCAGATATTATGTCTGCTTCATTTATTATGAAATAGGAAGGGGACAGGCCTCACATGGCTATGAAACTGCCTGTCAGTCAGTTGTCTAATTCATTTTTAAACCTCTGAAAAGGGGAAAGTATTTAATAAAATGGGTGTAATTCCTAAATAGTTAATGTAGATTTTTGTAAAACCCCTTGAATTAAAGCTGAAAGTCTGCACTTCAAACACATATTGATTATGTCATATATTTTATATGCTGTGGTGCACAGAGGCAAAAGTACAAAAATTGTGTCATCCAGCAAACTGTGGACCTGCCTGTGTGCACTGTGGGGATCAGTGAGTGTGGTGGTGCAAATGCCACTCCAGGACAGGTGTGCAGAAAGCTGTGAAGGAATAATCACACAGCTGAATGCAGACATAATCGAGACGGGGACAGAGCTCTAGCATGTGAATGTCTTTGCAAGAGGAAATGGATCTGATAAGATATCAGCCAGGTGTGTTCTTACAGGGGTTGGGTAATGGGAACGTGAATGATGATCTTGTCACAACCAGTGATTATTTTCTGTGTATTGTGAGGACTGGTTTTGCAGCAAGGACACTACACAACTGAAGCATCCTCATGATTTCTTCTTCTAACCCAGAGTGCCATGGTAGATTTAGTCTAACACCTCATCACGCTGCAGAGTCTGGCATGTTTCCTTACTGCAAGAATATCAAACAACTGTTATATAACAACATATAACAACGGTTATGGAGTACACATATGAATATATCTAATAAGGTTAGAAGATAAAATTGCTAAAGTCATATTATCACAAAAAATAATATCAAATGTGTCTGTGCAAGTTAGCATGTGCATCATTTTACAAGTGACCACATTTTAACAGTAAAGAATTTGCAGATGTGCGCTGTGGAGGGGAGCTCTCCGGTTTAAGTGTCTTTACTCTGGGCTGACTCATAGGTGGCCTCTGTTCTGTGTAGCAGCTTTGAGAGAGCGACGTGAACTTTGTCTTTATTTTCCTTTTCTGCAGAGTGTGAATGAAGCCAGGGCCTCTCTGGACACTTCGTGGCTTCTTTCACCAACTTAACCCCTTTCACACACGCGCTGCAGCATATAGTTGCATATAATTTCTCTCATGTATAGAAGTGTTGTAACCATCTCAGCCACCTTGTGCCCTGTTGAAGAGTTTAATCAAAGACACCATCTATTATCATTTCTTTAGCAAAGTGATTAGTCATCCACTCTGAGGTAAAGCTGCCAGAGACCTGCAGACTGTTGGCCTTCGGAGGTTTGTGGTTTGTGAGCCGGTGACACGTGAGAGGTCTAAAAAAAACAAAACAAAACATTGATATGATCTCACCTGAGTGCAAGCGCAGCTTCTTGTTTAACTGAAGGTTGCAGAAACACTACAAGTGTGGAAAATACCAGAAAACAATATGAGACCATAAATAAACTAAGAAACGTAGCCTTGGCCACACACACCCCACTCTGATGTAAAACAGTTTTCAGTTACATGCTGAAATGTAAATCAAAGCTTTTGTTTGCCGTGTTCCTTCTTCTCTTAAGGCTTCGTCTTTAGCTTTTGTTTACACGGTTCCTGAGCTGACAGCTTCTATTCTCCAACCCAAGATAAAAATGACCTTGTGAGTTTGTGCACACTCACTACGTGTCCTGTTTCCTGATTTGAGAGCATCCAGCCTGATTACCTGGTGTCTGAGGTAAATAATTCACATATTCTCACTCTGCATGGTGAATATGTGCTGTGTATGAGAATTTATAAATATGTAACAAGGCAGTATTCCATGATAACATTCACACTCACTGACTGCTGTAAACAGCTTGTACTGCATAAATAAAGCTGATAAGAAAAAGTCAATGTTAAGCAATATTTACAAACATATAATTAACATTTATGCTAATCATCGACTGACTTTAACCCCTCGCTCCCAACTGCTAACTGCTTTTAAATGCCGGCAGAGGTGCCACCACACACGATGGAGCAATAATTCTTTTTGCATATGAAACCAGAGGATTTGCACTAATATATCAGCGTGCCCCAGAGCGCTGTATCCTTCCTCTAACGGGTTCGCAGAAACCCCAACTACAACACGTACTCCATGCGCTTTACCGTTTTCATTAGCATGTACAGCTATGGCATTTCTGTATCCAGCATAATATGTACGTAGATACAGAAAACGGTTTTCAATTTCTTTGCGGGTTAGTGCACTCTTTAGCTACCTTATGTAGTTTCTATGGATGCCCTTCATACATATTATTATAACTATGGTTCTGAAGGTTCTACTGATGTATAGTGAGCTGAAATACTCCACACGATGGTACTACAGCACGTGTGACTGCAAAGATATGGTCTATTGTTCTACTATAGGGCTACAAGAAATAAATTAAAATTGGCATTATGCTGTCTGCATGGTGAAACATGAATAATGTGGACAAACATAATTTAACAAAATCTAAATAAAGCTTGCCTTAAGTACTCTTTTGGTAAATATGAAAAATCCTGTCCTGTTAATATGAAGGTCAAAGAAAAGTCAACCTTTCTACACTCGTGAAAATGCTGATATTTGCTGTTTGATGGTATTTGCTTCCAGGTGGTATCATATTGTCTGCTCAGTGCCAAATATTTATTTAGGCTGCGCCCAATTTTTCTGAGACGAGGTTTTCAAAGCGTCATGTCTGCTTCTGGTTCCCCTCCTTTGCTCTTTATTCCTTCTCTTTTCTGACAGCCAAAGACTCTGAGTGACAACAACCGATGACATGAGCAGATCTCTGTCCCCAAATCACCCATGGCAAGGCTTCCTCCTTTTTCTGCCTTCACCTGTCTTTCTCTCTTCTAACTTTGCGTGTCCTTCTTTGTACATGACTGAGATTGGCATTCTGGGTTTTTTGCTTTGGTTTTTTTCCCCTCTTGCTCTCTCTTTGAGCCTTTATTTATCCAGGCTGGGGTTCTGCTGAGCTCGCATGCCTGATTCTCATCCCCACAGTTGCACGTCTCATGCTGTCTTTGGGGTTTTGAGAATTGTGGGTGCATTGGTTCTGTACTGTGGACTTAGTGACCGAGCAGAAACTATAAAGTGATTTCAGTAGTCACAGTAGTTCAGCGGGTTTGCAGGAGGCAACTCTCTCACTGTGATCTCCGATACTCTATTACAATATCCAAGGTTAGATCACAGTTATTTGTACATTTAGTTAACCTGGAAACAAGTAGAAGCTAGCATTAGATTTAGATGAGCAGATACGTTACAACTTGTAGATGCATGAAATGGCCATGACCTCTAAAAACTACTTTAACCAAATTCAATAAAAATAGACCCTAAACCAACTTTAAATCCTGCCTTACACACTGAAGCTAAAGTTATTCTCTCCCTATACTGCACAAAGCCTGATATACCGTACAGTATGTTATTTAGCTCATTGGCATTATCACACGTTTGTGCAATGTTTAGGTTCCTAAAACAGCTGGACATGGTAAATCTTAATAACACTAAAAACATCAGCCAAAACATGAAACTGCTGTGCAAAAGCCACTCCTCATTTCCTTATCGTTTCACAGTTTTTATTTGAACATTGCTTTTTCATTGAATCCTCATCAGAAATGGTGCCATTGGAAGGGCGGCTGTAAGCAGGCCATTCTTAAAGAAGGGCAACAGGGAGAAAAAGCAGAGGTATGCCACATTACACAAGAGCTGCACTGAGCGGTACAACACTGACTGTCTACAGCCATCTGTAAAACACAGAGGAAGCTCTTCCATGGTCTGGAGCTAATGGAAAACTATCAGTCATGGATCAGCCTCCCCAGAAGCCACACATCAACACTTCCTGAAGCAGTGTGTGCTCATCTTGATAGATAACAGCACAAAAGGCAGCCAATATCCCAAGAAAGCTAAGAATGAGGGGCGGCTCAAGATTTCTGCACAATGCTTTCCTATTCTTTCCTATTCTTAAAGGCTTTGTGGCTTATTAGGAGCTGAGTGTCTCAAGCTGTTTTAGC
Source organism: Pterophyllum scalare (assembly GCA_024447675.2). Taxonomy (NCBI): domain Eukaryota; kingdom Metazoa; phylum Chordata; class Actinopteri; order Cichliformes; family Cichlidae; genus Pterophyllum; species Pterophyllum scalare. Next base: position 125,136 of record JAMQGT020011903.1, on the reverse strand, counting down.
CATTAATGAAGGAAGTAATACCTGTGTCTTACACACCTGTGTGTCATTTCAGTTGCCTGGACTCTGCCAATTAAAGCAATTAGGGCAGAACTTCTATTTATCAATGAATTATTAAAGTTCAGTTTGTGCAACATTTAGTCACGTACAGTATATTCAAGTCATTCCTCACAAATGTAACAGCTACAAGCAACAGTAGCCATTTTACTATCAGCTTAATTTACAAGTTTTTAATAGCATCATTGTGCTGTATTATCACGCAGCGTTTATTGTTTAGAGGATAGTGCCATTTACAGGCAGCCTAAATGTTATATTTTATTATTTCATTTTTTTACTTGATTACTTCTAGTATGCCAAATGTTTCCAACACTGGCTCTGTAGCAGTTAGAGATTCCCACAGGGTAACATTGGGTATTCTTCCTTCAAGTTAAACCTCACCACACTGGACAGGCCACAGCAATATTATCAATGTAGACTCTTCAGGTTATAAAAGGTCGCGTGTTCTTTTTTTGACCTCTCACAAAATGTCTGCCTCACTTCCTGCTCAGCTTAGACACGCCCTTTATTGACTCTGCCTGGTGAGTTGCGCCTGTGGCCCTTGATTTTCATCACACAAAACTATTTTAGTTAAAAAAAAGAGGAAAAGGAGCCTTCAGACCTGGTGTGTGGTGTCAACAACACCAGCAAAGATGTCATCTGTACGTCTCTCTGCTGCCCCTCTGTTTCCTCTCTCTAGGAAGAAGTTTTTTCCTAGTCTCTGAACTCAGACTTCTTGCCTGATTATTCTGCAGTCTGTACAGCAAGTCCTGATCTTCACAGTCTATACCTCTAAGTTAGATTCTTGTTTTCCTTAGCTTTGACCTAAGTCTTCCTTTCCATTCAGAGACACTAATGTCAGAGTTTCTTGAGTGTCCTGTGGCTTTCCTAAGCCCACCTTCATGATCAAACCATTCCCAAAGGTTGACAGAGGACACTTCCTGTGGACGTCAATCATAAATTTATACACAAATGGATGCAAACTTTAGTGTCTTGAGACCCACCATGCAAAGTCATATAGAGTTTGACCTACACAAAGGAGAAACAGGGGAAAGCACTGAATGCTTTGGGACATTTTAAGGGTCAAAAATGCTCCAAATACATTACACAATACATTTTGAGTTTTAATGAATTTTCCCCAAAGAATTACAGTTTCTCATTTCCTTTTAATAGATGCAGCCTTCATCTCTGGGCTGTTTGGCCTTGTCATCAGGTCAGAGTCTTGGTGGTGAATTTTAACAGTGCAGTAATGTGACAGTCACACTGGGGAAAACAGTGGTTTGAGGGCAGGCATGATCAGACCAGTTTGTGAACACTTGCAGTTAGATTGCAGCTGTCCTCAACGCAACTTTGCTGCGTTAAGACGGCGGTAAAACAGCAACAAGAGTGAGTCCGTTTGGGATCTAGTGTGGTCAAGTTGGCACTTATATGCAATCTGTTTGTGATAAAGAGTCCAGCCAGAATCTCAGAGATATGAAACAGAAATTCCTCCACAAATAGTGATGTAGCTGCAAAATGTAACCGCAAAATGACATAGATGCTCAGCAACATTGCTTTTGCGTAGAAATATAGCTAGAATTTAACCAGTTATCAGCTAGTTGAGTTGAGTCTCTTATTGCAAAGAGATGTGTTGCAGAAAAGTTGTGCTCAACAATGCAGATCAGCATCCAGTTTTATTTTGTTTTTTTACTCTGCTGGGACTGAGCCATGAGGAGAGAGAGCAAAGAAAAAAGCAGCGAGTGTGATTATTAAACTATTTGGCAGATAGACTCGACAAAGCTAATTAGCAGAGTCCCAACAATGATAGGAAGCAGGATAGGCCCGCCCGGAGGCCTGTCCTGCTTCCTATCAGGATTGTTGGAGAACTGGATGAGGCACTCTCAAATAGGATGAGGTGGAGATGACGAGGAGCTGGGCTGGACGAATGAGAGTCTGAAAGGCAGAATAAACAGAAGCTGATTGGCTCACAGAAGGCAGGCAAGAACATTCCTGGACCAGAGTGATGACGACAGAATTGGAAGCAGCCCAAACGCTCAGGGATGCAGAGAGACGAGTGAACTTAAGCAGAAGCTTCATTATGGGACTTTCAAAGAGAAGGCAATCTGTGTTTGATGTGTTGACCTTCTGGAGATGCACAGCTTCTAATTGTGAAGATAGCATTATAAAGATCACATGGTCTTCTCTGATTCAAAATGATGTCATATGTACCCTATAAGTGAAAAATAGGGAGTCAGCATCTCTGTTTACTATTGACCTTTAAACAGAGGAAATCATTGGTGGATAAATGGATACAGCTGGATGAAAACAGAAAGCGGACTTTGAATTTTGTTTTGAAAATATTTCAAGGTCAAAAATCAACTTGAATTATTGATAAAGCAGAGAAGTGCTTTAAGTGCTGTAAGAGCTTAAAAATGTATTATTTCCTTCATTTGAGACCTTGTTTGCAGACTTACCCAATGATAAAAAAAAGCGTAAACTATCTGCCAGGGAGGATTTTCATCCTTCTCTCTAAAAGAAAACACTAGACAATGAGTTCAGCTGCAACTAGTCGACTTTAAATTCAGCCAAGGTTGGCGGCTGGCTGCAAGGTCACACGAAAAATAAATAAATAAATAAAACATTACTTGATTGCCAGAGACAGAGTAATTTGCCTGGCCTTGTCCTTGTATCCTACACCCGGACCTCTCCTTTAACATTCCCCCAAGGGAAGTGAAAAATGACTTCTTTAGACTAGTTGATATATGTAGCTGTGTGGCCCCAGAAAAATCTTTAGTGCTTGCTGTGTAATTTTATGCAGCAGTGGTGCTTGTGGGTATTGGTCCCAGTCGTGGTTCTAATGCAGGATGCAGGGCTAGAAATGTTGACTTTGTTCCATCATAATGAAAACGTTCATTTCGAAAATTATGGTCCAGCCCACTTTTGCTTTAGGGGGGGATTATTCTTAATTATCCTGTCGTATTGTTAATCTGATATTCTTAGCGGGGCGATGGGGGGATGCTGATGACATGATGGACTAGAAGCTCAGTAAATACAGAGGGAAGCTGGTTTCTGTTTGCAAGTGGTCAGACTGCAATTATTCAACTAATGACAAGTTTCCTGACTCATGCTCCACTCAGTCATGAAAAATGAATGTGTGTTATTCTTTGAGTCTATAACCAAGTCACGCACATGCAGGTTGTCCCCCATCATCTGAAGTAACAGATGCAGCAGATTTTAGTCACTAGCATTTGTCAGCCTTTAGGTCAGAGTTGAAAGGGACTGAAATACGTTTGGTGATAATTATACCGCCAGTGATTGTTCAGGTGTTGTCCCACCTCTTTGTCTATGGTGGAGGTTTAATGGAGCGAACATAATCTTTGATAATAATGCCTTGCTTCACCAACATCACATCTGTAAGGTCGGCCTCTGCTGAGCAAAGAGCCGCTTCACGTGAGGAGCAGTGTGGAAAAGGAGAGAAAAACAGTTAACACTGTCTGTCACCTTTGAATTAGTATGAAAAATGTATAAGGATACAATTGCTGTTAACACATTCCACCTCATTAGCACTGACCTATTTCTGTTGGCCCAGCACTGTTATACAGCTCGTCTTTAAGGTCTGGTTAGTCCAGGTGTCCCAGTCCCTTCCACAGGTGTATAAACCAAGCACCTAGGCATGCAGACTGCTTCTACCAACATTAGTGAAAGAACGCGTCGCTCTCAGGAGCTCAGTGAATTTCTTTTTCTGAGTCAGGAGTGACCATACTTTGGATGAGAGGATAAAGTGTGAAGCTATCAGCTGATGCTAGCTAGCTTGGTTAACAAGATACACTACAGCAGGATACACGTGCTAGAATTTTATCCACTGGAACTGAACCACAGACTTCTTGGAGGGCCTGTTAGTGCACTTCACCACACAACAAGCCATATTATCTATCAGATATTCACATCAAAAATGTCAGAAAAGGTACCAACACCAAAAACATGGTTAACAGGTCCAGCTCTTTGAATTAGCTGCTGTGCCTAGAAGAAAGCTACCTGTCCAGTCAGCCTCCACCTGTTGCTCAGAGCGGCCACATTCCTAATAAAGCAGGACTTTAGATACAACTGCAGTGAGTGAGATGTTAGAAAGGTCGATTACTTTGATGTTTTTGTCTTGACCAAATTCTGACAGAAATGTTTAGAATTACTAAAATGGTCATGTTCATCAGGGAGTTACTAATGTTACTGGGCAGGTCGCGTATGGCTGCTGGTAAGATCAGAGCGCTGAGAGTGATTTTGTTGGGCACACTCGTTCGTGTTGTTGCTTCTCACTGCTCCTTAAATCTGTTCAGTGCCCTTTTTAGCTGTTACTTTCCCACTGCCATTTGATCAGGTTTCTTTGGGTTTGACCACTGCCTACTTATGTCTACATCAGTCTCTGTAGTGATGTAACAGTTGGAACGTCCGCTGTAACACTCCGAACATGTGATCTTATAAGAAAATTACTACTCTACAGGCCTTTGAGGACTCGCTCAGAAGCTTTTGAAGCAATGAATTATTTCCCCAAATGTTGCTACTCTTTTGCAACCTTTTGCAATGACAAAGCAGATAAGAATCCCAAACCACTGCTGTGTTATTTTGCTAATTGCCTCGGCTGCACGAGTCCCCACCAGCGCTTGTGGTGTCTCCTTGTGAACGTCAAGCACACATCAGACCAGTTTCAGTGTGGTTTCCTAATTAGTGGAAAGGTGCTGCAAATCAATGAATGTTTGTATAGCAGGAAAGCAATTTATTTTCAGGGTGATATCAGGAGGGAATTAAACAACTGTTACTGAAAATGACTGGGCCACTTTTAAACCAAAGACAATTTACACTTTGCCTCCCTGTTGCTTACGCCACATTATCCGAGGTGTTTCAGAACAAGGAGACCAATAACCATTGGATAATTGTTTGGGGTTTGTTTACCAGTCCCTTTGTTGCTGCTTACAACACTCTGGGCCTTTGTGCTGCCTAAACTTGCTCAGGAGCAACATTAGTGGTGCACTAAAAGCCCTGCAGCAGAGTAACCAAGTCTAATACACCAGTGTTCCCAGATATTTAATGGGAGGCAGTGAAATATGAAATATCACTAGTTTTATCTGCTTTATATCCTTTAGACTTTAAAAAATATATATTTATATTCGAGCACTTTGCTGGTGAGATTTTGATTTTCTTTTCCTTTAATGGGACGTTCTCTACAAAGCAGTGTAAAGCTTTTTCTGAGTGATCTGTCCAGTGATGAAACAGTGCTGTCCTGATGGGAGCGTGCTCTTCCACAATGACAAAGGCCCACAAACAGACGGCACATAGAATTGAATCTTAAGCACGGCCTTTTCAGTCATCTGCTCCCAAACCTGTTGAACACAAAGGTTTTAGACTGAAGTATTCTTTTCAATCACAAACCACTCTCTGCCTGAAAATCCTGTTTGTCATGACCACAGACGGTTTAAAAGATGTATGTAGGCTTTTAGTCTGAAAAATGAAGTCAACACTGAAGTCCCTGAAGCCTTTAATGACATCATCCATAGGTATGCACAAGTTTTTGCGGCCGTGAACGAATCCCCAGAAACTTTACATTACAATGCACCAACTGCACATGGGCTCCAGGCTGCAGACTCCCAAGAACTCTAAGAGGAATCTCCATCTGTCCTAATCAACAGCAGATTATAACCAAGGCCTCAGTTGGTACTGTTGCACATCCTGCACTGGAATAAGTGTGCTCCTCTGAGTGGCATTCTATGGCCCAGTCTAGGACCAGTCTGTGATGCCAGGAGTTCACACACCTGGACCCCTGGCTTTGCCACCCAAACCCCCAGCTTATCTCACACACTTGTAGCTAGCATCTCAAATGCTCCTCACAGGGAGCGGTGGGTCCATGTTGTTTTTGTGTTTTGGAAAGTGCCTGACTAGGCCATTGGACGCTTGCTTTAAGAACTCCCAGTTTTGGGTCCAGGACTGAGTGCTGTAGCTCCTTTTCCACCAATGGTTAGTCTCACCGCTCCTGGAACCAGTTTGCATTTAGAGACATTACCAGGACACACAAACCCATCTGTGGTGATTCTTCAGGGAGCTGATAAAAAAAGTTGACTGACAAACGCAACAATCTGTACAGCAAATGGTTAAAATATATAATTTGGCTGATCATTTATAATAGATATCATTCTCTAACCTTCTTTATAACCATGTCCAAGTGAGAGCCAGTAGCAGCTGGACAGAACACACAGCACGGGGTAGTTTAGGCCACCAGAAATCCAGGCTAGCAGGACTTCAAAGAGTTCAGCTTTCACTGTGGATCCCCCCCATGGCTTCGCTGTAATATCAAAGCTGTTGACAGCTTTGGCTCTTGTTCACACAGACCTTTAAAGTATAATGACATATGTTGCCTGCTTGGATTCTAGCCATCTTTTTATAACCTTCCTCTGACATATCATTAAATGTGCAGGCTTGTGCGCATATTTACTGGCTATGCAACCTTGCTGTCTTAGAGTAGCACCTGAATGTTTCTTCATGTCAGAAAACCATGATGAGATGGGACATCGTGATCCACAGCAGAAAGGTCCTGCCAGATATTACTGTTTGATTAAACTTCAGCAGTCCAGGGTAAACTCCATCTCACATGAATGTGCTGCCATCAGCGCTCAGAGTTTTGGTGTGAAATAAGCGATGAGTTTGTTTTTTATCATTGTGTTTGGTTTAGTTCAGACCGGCAAAACAGGGCCAGGAAATGAAAGTCACATAAACCTGTGTTTAGGACGCAGTTTGGTGACCTATCGTTCTGCCAGTGCGCAGAGTAATATCAAATCAGGTTTTCCTGTAATTGACCTCTGGAACATATGCTGTAAGCATCAGATCATACTGCAGCTTGATGATGGTTTATTGTTTTGCTCCATCCTTAAGGAACAAAGAAACCTTCATCATAATTAAACCCTTATATATTTGTAAGTTTGATATCGAAGTTGTTTTCTGACATTTCTTTCTACAGATTTACTTATTGCTGATAAAGAGAATTTTATTGACTAGCTTCATACTGATTTGGTGATCAGTTTAATGGAAGTACAGTTACAGTTACAGGGAATAGCAGAAAACAAATGCACGGTTCCCTCTGCACAGTGACGTGGTGAGTGTAGTTAACAGTAATCTAAAATCCAGAAGTTGCTCTGGATTTAAACAACTTTCTGAGTTTTAGTTTATAATTCCCTAAACAGGTGTCATGGTTACATTATGAATGAATATGCAGTGGACATGAGCAGGCATGTATCAACAGCATTAACTGATGCAAACATTTTCACTTAAGTTAGGACCTTCCAAATCTGGGGTTGTAGTACACGCACGCACACACACACACACACACACACACACACACACACACACACACACACACACACGCACACACACACACACACACACACACACACACACACACACACACACACACACACACACACACACACACACACACACACACACACACACACACACACACACACACACACATAAACCATGACGAATCCGTCCAAGAGCAAACTATGTGTTGTGCAGTTTGTTTTGCTTGTGGCTAAAACAGCAGAAATTGTTCCTAAACCATTAACTAGCTAATGGATCTCATTGCATTTGGTTGTTCACATGAGCCTAAAACATCTTATGTGAACAGTTGTGTGGTTGTATGTGTACTAAACCTGATGTTTGGCATCTGTTGGCTGTGACCTTGGCACTTTCTGCAATGATACACCAGCACGGTGCCGTGAAGACTGAGGAGTGACGATGATAACTTCCACTCTACTCCGCGAGTGGGTCCAGGGGTTTCAAATGCCATTAAGGACAAAAGCAGCAGTGTTTGTAGCCGTTATAGCAGAGATTTAAGGCAAGCAGGACAGCAGCAGGTAGAGGTTCAGTGTTGAATTAAGTTGTAACACATCTGAGCAAACTAGCAGCATTCATTCATTCAGCCCCTCATTCCATCCACCATCAAATCTCTCCAGCGAGTTATAGATCTACACCGGAATCTGTTCCAGGTTGTGTGCCCCCAGGAAACCTCCAAAAGAACCCAGGAAGTATCCTGCCTGAACAATCATCTGTCTCTTTTTGAAGCAAGGGGGCAGTGGTTCCCAAGCTCCTCCCTCTGTGAAGGCCAGAAACCCTACAGAGGAAACTCATTTTAGTCACCAGCTTTTTCTTTAGGTCGATATCGAAGATGATTTTGTTTGGGTATGATGAATTTAACAGCCATACATGTTTAATGTGGAAGCATTCTGAGACTAGCGACATATATATATACAACATAGCATGCAGTAAACTGTATTACCATCAAAATAACATTACAAGGTGTACTATTACTACTGCTGTTTATAATAATAGTTTAATGCTGCTACAATCTCAGTTCAATAACTGTCCAGAAAATTGTAATTTCCACTGCATTAGTGTCTCATACCTGCAGTCAGTACATGCGACTGCCTGTCAGTGCGATCGGCTGAGCTGCTGTGGCCAGTCTCACTTGGCAGTGAGAGAGTGACACGTCCCAGGCTCAGATGAACTCTGCAAATGCATTGCAAGTACCCCGAGCTGTTTTTCTGTCTTATCTTATCCTCTCCTCATGTCCTTTGACAGGCTAGTAAATAATGCAGGAGGAGTTTGCAGTGATAACCAGCTTGGAGGCAAAGCGGGCACACATAACAACAACATGCCTGTTGTTTTTTTTTTTATGGTCTCCTCATATCACTTTCTCTTGCTGCGGGAGTTTACTTCATTTCAACAGTGATTAAATTTACACCCTGACAGTATTCGCACTCTTTTCCCCTCATACTCAGGTTGTTATATTTACAGTTCACACCTTTGTTATTGCCCTGTTTGTAGACCTAAGTCCACTGGAGCCTCATGGGTAAGGCTATTTGAGTCATGTCAGCGCACACAGTGTTAATAATGCTCTGGAGTTCTACAGTTGGTTTCCATGTTCACATGACCATGGATTAATAACTGCTTTTTAAAAATCTATTTTATAGTGAAGTTGAGCTGGCTGTCTGGCAGTGCACACGGGCCTCTGTCTTGATCCAGAACGAATAACCTTGCAGCTTATTGATTTTTGCGCTCCTTTTTTAAAGTCCTGTGCAAACACCTGGATAGGAGCCCTTTGTAGTGTGCTGAGAGAGATATTACACTGAGACAGGAAAGGGTCCATAGAGGCCATCAGAAGGATTCTCTGAGGTGAAGGAGTGAAAACTGCCGTGGCTCCTATAAGGACGCCCAGAACAGAGTGTGGCATATTCCTGGACTATGATACTGTTCCTCAGATTTAGTGTTGATGTTGGCTTGTCATAATATCAGGAATTACTGTAAACATCAAGTCCAAAGTTGATAGTGCTCATTCATCTGTATTCATTATTATCTCTGTATTCATATTATTGCAGTATAACTACAACATTTTGTTCTTCAATAGGAATGCACAAACAATTCAGTGTCCAACAAGGTTAACATGAAACCATCGTTATCTTCCCCACAACGTGACTTACAAACAAACAAACAAACAAACAAAAATTAGAGTTAGCTACAAGATTGTGTTGATACTTTCACTGAAGTTAGTTGGTTATTATAATAATAATAATAATACATTTTATTTGTGGGCACCTTTCAAGACACTCAAGGTCACCTTACAGAGTAAAAATAGCAAGAAAACAGGAACAATGAAAAAGAATAAAACAAGTAAAACAATGAAGCAGCAGCACAGGAGCAAGAAAACCAATTTGTTAAACAGAGTGTAATAAAATCCCTAAAAATCATCATAATTAGATTCCGAATGCTTCTTTAAACAGATGAGCTTTTAGAGGGGATTTGGAGAGAGAGAGACTGCCTATGTGCTTCCAGAGATGAGAGGCTGTGTAACAGAACGCTCTGGACCTCATTGTAGATGTAGATGGACAGAAGGTGTAGTGAGAAACATGGAAGAAGGAACCAAGTGTAAGAATGAATGAGAGCAGCGGTGCATGGGGGTGCAAGGTTATGAGGAGATTTGCAGGTGAGTAGGAGAATCTTATAGTCAATACGATGGTTTTTGAGATGATGTGGCGACCTAGTCAGTGTATATCCTACCCAGCGTCATCCAGGAAGCCCCAGCCACTTAGCTGCATAAATGGTTAAGAAGATGGATGAACTGATCGATCCAGCGGCTGTAGTGAAGTGAATAGTGCAGCCACCTCATGGCAAGAAGGGGCTCCAAGTCACCTGAAGTTCGTAGAGTCTGGATGGGATTAAACTGATGTAGGCACAGGGATAACTCCCTGTGCCTACATCAGTTTAATCTGGGTACTCCAGCTTCTTCTGACAGTCCAAACAACACATGGTATCAATTAATCCAAATTTATCATAGGTGTAGAAAGTAGATAAAGTGCTTCAGTGCTAGAATAAAGTGTTGTGCGAAGAAGGGGAATGTAGCGTGTAGTGTCACATGTAAGTGTAGATGTGGAAAATGCAGATGCAGAATGCAGACTTGGAGAAGGGAGGAGGAAGGCAGCAAGTCCAGATGGCTGATGAAAACAGAGTTAAAATAATCCAAATGGGAACGTGAGGGAAACACAGCAGCAGACAAACAACACAACGTGACAATGAACGCACAAACAGAGGTTTAAATACACACTGAGGTAGCTGGGAAATGGAAAATCCCAGTAAACACGGCTGAAACTGATCTTGGCAGCCAGGGCGAGGGAAGCTAAGCTAAACACAAGAACCAACTAACGAAGCAAAACCGGAAGTAACTAAACACGAGATCTCATACACAGAAACGCAGAACGGAGAACGCACGAGGGCAGGAAAACAATCTCATTAGCTACGAACCATAACTATAATTACAAAATACAAAAGAAAACACAACCAAGTTTGCATCAAATCACGGGAACATGGGACGTAAAATAAACCGGAAGGAGGAACAGAACACAAATAAACTATAACCCTGCACAGAACCCAGATAACTACAAGTAAAGAGGCCTGAGGAAATAAATAGAAAGGAACAAACCAGGGAATATTTGTAAATGGTACCAAAATCATAACTGCATAACCTACAACAAAGTGAGTCAAACAGAAAACATCAAATAACACAAAGTGGAAGTCCAGAACTCCAAACTCTGGGTAGAAAGCCCAGGACCATGACATGTAGTGTAAAGCTATTTAAGTGGTCAGTCAGACCAGGAGATCACCTTACCTGGCCCAGCTTGGTCCCATCACTCCTCACCACCAGGTCATTCATAACTGGCTCATCAGTTTCATTGTGCGTTCCTGTCTGAAAGCAGTGGAAATAAGTGGATTTGTATTGGAATCATTTTTAAATGAACTCCCTGTTTAGACAATTTCTTACACATGTTAGAAAAACAAGACATTTGGGACTCAATAACAGAGAAAATGAACTTGATAACATAAAAATATTTGCAGGGTTGTTTACTCTTTTGCCCTTTCACTTGATTATTAAAACCAAATGAGCAGAAGCAGATGATGACATGTCAAAGTCGTAGATACCATATTTACTGCAGAACACAGCTGGAGAATATTTGTTACCCCTCTCCTCTTATTTTTCCAACCTGTGCATGGAAAATGACTGTATTCAGATATATAGGTGGGTGAAGTATGTGACTTCATTGCCACATTAAATTTCCCTCACCGCAGGTGGACAGATTGCTTCAGTATGAGACGCCAGCTTTACCAACAACAACATACTATTCAATCTGTGCGTGACAAAAAAGACAGTAAAAGGAAAACATTGTGTTTGCATGTGGGGAAAATGATCAAGGCATATTTTCACAAAGCCGCACAACTGGAAACCCACACATAGAATAATCTCCTTTGGCACCTTTTTTCACCTTTACCATCTGGTTCAGATGTGATGGCGAGGTAGCCGTCTGCCAGCGCGGTCGCTGGACAATCTTCAAGGATGTGGTTGGTGCTTTTGCTGCTGCAGCCTTCAGGGACATGTGAGGTTTGAGCGCCCCAGTCGGTGGATGGTCAGGACAGGAACTATACACTAAGCTCCACAGCTGTTCACACGGTACAGTGTTAAATGCTGATATAATGGAAAGAAAGCAAGTCTGTGTCTGCTTCTTCAGCCCTTACTTTCACATTGCTGCAGATTGCTACACGTGCTTTGTGCTGCTGTACACCTGCGCCTTTATGTTTCTTCGGTCAGTGAGCAAACAATATATGTTCAAATAGATCGGTGCCTGATTGGTTGAGTACATGAAACATTTCTGCACTTGCCAGTAAGCACCAGAAATACAAGAGCAACTAACTGCTGTGTTGAACATGTTTGACCCTAGTTGGAGTTTACTGCATGGAGGCACACCTCTTCCTGTTAATAAACGTAGCAGAAAAAGAAAGAAAACTTGTGTTTGGTTGATTATTTCTATGTTGAATCAATGCTTCTTGGCAATAAATCTTATGGAAAGCCCCTTAAATGGAGCCACATTTGTAAGGGAAATGCATTTGGGGGTTTAGCAGCAGAGGTGAGTATGTGGGTTTCACCCATGAAAAACTTGCCAAATGTTCTCTGCCAATGCCAAACAGCTGATTCTGCTAATGACTCTTGTTTGGAGCTTCTGGGAGCCCAGGTGCTGACAGTTGGAGGCAATCTCAGTGCAGAGAGATATTGAGATGAGATTCTGCAACCAGTGGCAATCCCATATCTCCACAGTCTGGGACCGAACTCTATCCTCCAAATGAACCAGCTCATCCCCATAGAGCAGGTCTATCAGAGACTGCCTCCAGGATTTGGGAGCGAAGAGGATGGAATGGCCTGCCTGCAGTCCTGACCTCAATCCCACTGAACACTCGTGGAGTCAGTGTGTTGTTCCTGGCAGAGTGACCAACACAGCCACCGCTGACTTGTACAAATGGTGGTTGAGAATGTGATGCCATCCCACAGCAATGTGTGACCAAGCTGGTGAGCAGCATGAGGAGGAGGTGCCAGGCTGCTGTGGCTGTGTGTGGTTCTTCCACATGCTGCTGAACCCCTGTTTGTTTATTGAATAAATTGTTAAATTGCCAATTTGTCTTCTTTTTTCTCACTTCAATCATCTAATACAATAAATGATAAAACTATCTACCACACCAAACTCGCCCGTCCATGTCTTTATGGTCCTGCTTTGTGCACTGGTGCGCAGTCATGTTGGAACAGGACAGGGCCATCCCTAAACTGTTCCCACAGAGCTGGACCATCATCGTACATGGCCCACCACTTCCCACCCATTCCATGAAGCTCTCTACGCCCTGTTCTTGATCTAATCTGAGTTGCTTCCCAATCGCTTCCACTTTGTTATAATCCCACTAACAGCTGACTGTGGAATATTTAGCAGTGACTGGACTTGTTGCACAGGTATCATCCTATCACGGTACCACGCTGGAGTTCACTGAGCTCCTGAGAGCGACCCATTCTTTCACTGATGTTGGTAGAAGCAGTCTGCATGCCTAGGTGCTTGGTTTATACACCTGTGGAAGTGACTGGAACACCTGAACTCAGTGTTTTGCATTACTGAGTGAACACCTTTGGTGATATACTGTACTCGTCATCTGGCCTGGGAAAGTCTTGGGATTCACCAGGAGGTACAGGGAAATATTCCTGGGAAAAGAACATGTGGAATGCTGTGCTTAACTTGCCGCTGTGACCTGATGGATTCATGAATGAATGTTTACCCTCATCTATTAAATCCAAAAGGAAATCAGTCTCCCTTGCATTCAAATAAAGGAAGCAGTGGGACCTGCTTAAGTTACTCTTAACTTTTCTTTAGTTACTCTTTGAGCACAGTAGTTGTGCTCAGTGTTAATAATAACAGGACATGAATGCCCAGATAGAGCTCATATAATCTGTATTTTTATTTAAATCGTGCATTTTTCGAGTGTGCCTTTTTTGCATTACAAACAATGATTCAAGTTTAGCTCGTGTTTTGCTCGGGGCCGGCTGAAGTTAGCTAGTCTTTTGTTGAGTCCACTTGGGGTTTGGATTGATCAAGACTGATAATTCACAACTCTGAGTCCACTTTGCCTGCATTTCTAATCTTGTATGAAAAGACAGTACTGCGTCTTTGCTGTCTGTGCCCACATTCATCAGGAGATTCATTTCGGCAGTGTTTCCGTTGCTCACCCTCATGTGGAACAACGAAACTGTGCAGATAACCAACAGCCTCCTGTTCAAACCATCAGTCTCAATGTGGCTCATCTGTGCCAGAGACTGGCAGCGTATGGACTGTAATGGGCCTGCTCTGACACGTGAACATAAGAGGGCTCGAGAGTGGCGAGCAGATGGCTCCCCTCCTCTGTTTAAACACTGTGTTTTAATAAAGGGCCATAAATTGCCTATCTGTGCCACAGTTTGAACATTTGGCTAAAGGTGCTAATCATAAGTACCCCTCCCACACGCTCCTCCGCCGGTCTTTCTCTTCCCAAATGTAGACAGCCTTTTCTTTGGCCCACTCTGCCTGCCAGACTTATTAAATGGCAGAAGATGGTTGCTGATAGTCGAGACAGAGAGAAAAACGCATCACTTTCTGTTGGCAGATTCTCGTGTTTGACATGACCTTCTGCAGAGCGTTACCACAGCCGTCTCATCACTCTTCCTCTCGCCGCTTCCTAGATCAACTGTCCGTTTCCTCAGACATGAAGGAGAATTTGGGGGGGGGTTGTGGCAAGCCGGATTCTCTTTCCCCCTCAGCTGAGTGCCAGGTGGCTTATTGGCTGCCTGTATTTTGACTGGCATCCTTGCGGGCAAATCTGACAGCGGGACGATGAATAGTGCTGAATGATGAATCAGTCTGTTTCCGAAAGGTTTTCTCCTTTCTCCTCAACCTGAAAGATGGACGAGCTGGTGGAAAAAACCCACAGCAGAACGAGGACGTGCACGAGAGAGAGACGTCAGAGAGGAGCTAGGCAGCAACTGTGCCGACTGTATTAAAGATACTGAAATAACAGAGCTGTGTTTCCCCCTCAGGATTGTTTTTGTTTTCCTTCTTCATCCATCTTCTTCATCACTCTCTGCACACCTTCTTCCATTCTGCCTTTGCTTCCTTCCTCACTATCTGTGCTTCCTTCTTTTCCTACATTGTCTCCTCTTCCCTTACAGTACTTAATTTCCCAACCCAAAGCCATCCGTTCCTTTCTGTCCCTTTGAGTGGCAATATGAGTACGTTTCAAGGTTGTCGTGATTGTTATATATAATGCATGTGATTACTGAAGTAAGTTGGAGACGTTCTGATATGCTGTATGTGTCAATCTAGTAAATCCAATCTGAGCTCATGCAGTGCGACCGCTAAGTTGAAAAGAACCCTTTAATGCACCTTATACATCAAAGGAGACGATTATTTGATTTAAGTGGACATATTATAATTTGCATACTGAGTATTTTTTCTGTATTTGGTATTGTTTCAGTTTCACACTTTTTTACATGAAATCCTTTTCCAACTACAACACGTGCCTGTTCCTTGGAGGAAGTGATGTAAGAGAGAGCTTAGCATGACACTGTAGCATGATTTACACAGTTCTCTGTACTTGACCGCTAGCTAACAAGGCTAAGCCAGGCCAAGCTGCTCAGCAGCAGCAGGAGTAGTTCATTACACCCTGAAAGTAATCAGGGACTTTGTGAGCGATGGTTGTGGTTGGTCACCATCATATCAGAGTTTATGCTGACTCGAAGATAACGTGGGACGGTTTAATAGACACAATATTGTTTAATTGGTAAATAGTGTCTGTCTCTAAAGATGCTTCTTTTTTACAAATTAAACAGCACATATGATATAAAAAATTACTTTGCAGAACCCTTTGTTATAGGTCGGTGATACTTAAGGGCCCGCTGACCCTGCTCTGAGATCCACTGACTAACTTCTAGCTTTGATACACCCACAACAAGAAGGTCTAAGTCAGAGATGACTGAAACACAAATTCATGCAAATGAAACACACAGAAACACCCCCAGCAAACTATTGCATGTGAAGACTGAATTTTGTAAGCAAAAGATTGAAAATGTTTTTCTAGTTTCAAAGTGAAAAATATTTCCAACGAGGTATTCAGTGAACCGCTGAGGCATGTGTGCCTGTGTCCTGAAACCAAAGCTGGGCCCAGGTGGACGAACCAAGCTGCAGAGTTTGAATTAAATAAATAAATAAAATACTTGATTTAATCATTAAAATAGAAGTTAACGCGATAAACTACATTATAAGATTTTATCATTTCATGAAGAGAAAAACAAAAAACCTGTTGCCGCTAATGGTGACACAGTCACACTAATAAAACAGTGTAATTATGAAATAATTAGCTGTGATGACTGTGGTTACTGTATACGGACTCCCATAGAGTTCATTAACAGTCTGCCCTGCAGAGGAAGTGGACTGTCAAAGTCATTTAAACCCCAACCACACACACACACACACACACACACACACACACACACACACACATGCTCATTGAGACCTATAATCTTGGCTCCCCTGAGGTTAAAGTTTAGCATCCTGCGCTGCACAAACACCAAGTCATTAAGAAAACAAAGCCGGAGCGAGAAGCTCCTCTCGCAGTGTCTTTATCCCACAAATGAAGCAGTGTTATGTTTACTCACCTTGACTTTGCTCTAATCCCCACCCCCGATCAACAGCACCATTTCTCAAATTACAATTAAGGTAACGACCGTTAAAAATGGCACCTGTAAGGTCACTGATGAGCTTTTCTTAATTACTCTGAAGACGCTTCAGGAGACAGAAGCAACCCCAGCGTCTCATCAATATCATCTTTCTGTCCGTGCATGCTGTTGTATTTATGCATCTTTGCTGTTATCACCCCAACTTTTTCAGCTTGATTATGGATTCTTACAGTTTTAGCCGTGGAGTTTTGTGTACCGAAAGCTCTGAAATGTGTGTGGATGTGTCCACAGGGTTAATAGCCACACGTGTCAGCATTAGATAAGGTCAGAGAATCGCCATCTGTCTACTGTTATGGATGGCTTTTAATAAGCTGTTTACAAAAATACAATGAGGCAGACAAATCCTTATCACACATTTTTACTAATATGTAACATTTTCTGCTTTATTTTGAAAGAGGACAGCAACATTTCTAAATAAAGTCATTCACATTGCAAAAGTGTGTCGATCCAAAATACATTTTATCAGTGACATTTCCCAAAATTGGGTGCCAAAGTAGAGAAAAAAATCTAGTGTATAAATGATGTGGAAAACAAACTGTAACACTGTAAGCAATATAACAATATATAATAACAGAATAATTTAGTCTAGAAGGGTTTGCTGATCCTAATCAGTGCTTTTTCTTTGGAGATTGAAGCAACCATTGTTCTGGTGTTCATGTCAACTGTCACCAAACACTGTTACAGCATTGTCCTGCAGGCACCGGGCCTCCAGCTCTCAATGTTGCCTGATGCCAGTGCTCATTTGTTATTTTATTCATTGACTGTCCATCAACGTGACTGACAAACTGTCAGAACTGCAGACTGAGCAGTGCTGCCACTTCCTCCTCTCATGCTGGACTCTGCATTGGCTCACTAACACCACAGTCACTGGGGAAAACAGTGGCTGGATACTGTGACATGACCAAAATGATTGCCACTGTGTGCAGTGAACTGGGGACTCTGTTGCCTTCCAAATGGCTGCTTTGAAGACAGAGACTGCTCTCAATACGTTGCCATCTTCAAAGTGACTTTGGTGCATCCAGATGGTGATGAAACGGCAATAAGACAGAGTCAGTCTGCTGTCAGTGTGTTACCAGTCTGAGATTCACTGGGGCCAAGCTGTCAATCACACGCTGTCACAATCTGTGGTAATACAGCAATTAACTGCGACAAATTGGCAAGATTTCCAACTCTGTTGCTGCCTGAACACAGAGAAATTTATAAAAAGCAGAAATATATCTTAACCACTTACATTCAGAGTCCAGCCAGAGCCTCATACATGTGAAACAGAAATTGATCCATGGATAGTCACAGCGTTGCAGCCGCACGGTGGTTTAACTGTGAAATGGCACGCCGGAGGCCCTCAGCATCCTTGCTTTCATATAGGAACATAACCGGAATGCAACCAGCTGAGTCTAGTCCCCTATTACAGAGAGATGTGTCGCAGACAAGTTGCAGACTTACTTAGATTGATGGCAACATGTTGGCAGTCTGCATTTATAGATGAGACAGCAGTTATTTGCGAACCTTCACCAATCTGAGAGCGACTGTAATGCTTCCAGTTTGCAGCTCAGTCACTCAGAGGTTGGAGATCTTGTTACATGCTGATTCCTGTTTTGGTCAAATCTGATTTTCCCTTTCTCCAGACTGTAATGTACAGATCATGGTGATCATTTTCTAACCTTTCTGAACTGAATTTTCTGTTCATGTTGATGAGAAAAAATTGCACAAATAAAATATAAATAAAAAGGAATTAAAGCATGTTGTACTTTATCGTCTTTTAAATCATTTTTACACCTCTGTCACTCTGCAATTACATCTCCAAGGTGCTAGTTGGCCGTGGCGTTACCATGCTGTGTTCAACTTCTTCATTTACTTCAAACTGTGCCGACAGAGTTGAGCTGATTGTGTTGCTGTGTCTAAAAAAAGCAGGCCAGCAGTTTCTTTACTACAACACGTAAGAGGGAAGACTTCTGAATGGACTGTTCCTGCACTGACTGAGCTCTTAAGATGAGGAAACAGTGCATTACTGCCTATTACTGCCTACAGCAGTAGCATTACGATCACAGCTGGTTATATATACTGTTTTGTTTCAGAGAAGACTGGATATGTTATGTCCATACTGCTTCAGATATTTACACATCATATAGTGACTTAATGTTGCAATCACCTTTGCTGCTGTCAGCACTGCGGTGATGTGTAACTACTCTTGGAGAGTCACATCTACAGTGGGTACGGAAAGTATTCAGACCCCTTTAAATGTTTCACTCTTTGTTTCATTGCAGCCATTTGCTAAAATCAAAAAAGTTCATTTTATTTCTCATTAATGTACACTCAGCACCCCATCTTGACAGAAATGTAGAAATTTTTGCAAATGTATTAAAAAAGAAAAAGTGAAATGTCACATGGTCATAAGTATTCAGACCCTTTGCTGTGACACTCATATTTAACTTCCATGCTGTCCATTTCTTCTGATCCTCCTTGAGATGGTTCTACTCCTTCATTGGAGTCCAGCTGAGTTTAATTAACCTGATTGGACTTGATTAGGAAAGGCACACACCTGTCTATATGAGAGCTCACAGCTCACAGTGCTGTCAGAGCAAATGAGAATCATGAGGTGGAAGGAACTGCCCAAGGAGCTCAGAGACAGAATTGTATCAAGGCACAGATCTGACCAAGGTTATAGAAGAATTTCTGCAGCACTCAAGGTTCCTAAGAGCACAGTGGCCTCCATAATCCTTAAATGGAGGAAGTTTGGGACCACCAGAACTCTTCCTAGACCTGGCCGTCCAGCCAAACTGAGCAATGGTGGGAGAAGAGCCTTGGTGAGAGAGGTGAAGAAGAACCCAAAGATCACTGTGGCTGAGCTCCAGAGATGCAGTAGGGAGATGGGAGAAAGTTCCACAAAGTCAACTATCACTGCAGCCCTCCACCAGTCGGGGCTTTATGGCAGAGCGGCCCGACGGAAGCCTCTCCTCAGTGCAAGACATATGAAAGAAACACATGAAGGACTCCCAGACTATGAGAAATAAGATTCTCTGGTCTGATGAGACCAAGACTGAACTTTTTGGTGTTAATTCTAAGCGGTATGTGTGGAGAAAACCAGGCACTGCTCATCACCTGCCCAATACAATCCCAACAGTGAAACATGGTGGGGGCAGCATCATGCTGTGGGGGTGTTTTTCAGCTGCAGGGACAGGACGACTGGTTGAAGGAAAGATGAATGCGGCCAAGTACAGAGATATCCTGGAAGAAAACCTCTTCCAGAGTGCTCAGGACCTCAGACTGGGCCGAAGGTTCACCTTCCAACAAGACAATGACCCTCAGCACACAGCTAAAATAACAAAGGAGTGGCTTCAGAACAACTCTGTGACCATTCTTGACTGGCCCAGCCAGAGCCCTGACCTAAACCCAACTGAGCATCTCTGGAGAGACCTGAAAATGGCTGTCCACCAATGTTCACCATCCAACCTGAGGGAGCTGCAGAGGATCTGAAGGAAGAATGGCAGAGGATCCCCAAATCCAGGTGTGGAAAACTTGTTGCATCATTCCCAAGAAGACTCATGGCTGTACGAGCTCAAAAGGTGCTTCTACTCAATACTGAGCAAAGGGTCTGAATACTTATGACCATGTGATATTTCACTTTTTATTTTTGAATACATTTGAAAAAATTTCTACATTTCTGTTTTTTTTCTGTCAAGATGGGGTGCTGAGTGTACATTAATGAGAAATAAAATGAACTTTTGGATTTTAGCAAATGGCTGCAATGAAACAAAGAGTGAAACATTTAAAGGGGTCTGAATACTTTCTGTACCCGCTGTAAGCTGCAGCTCAGGCTGATACTATTGGCCCATAAGAGGCTACATCAGAAGCTGATTGGCTGGTTACCAGTCGCAGTTAATCATAAGATGAAACTTTAAAATGTACTTTCTTGATGTCATTTTTTTTTTTTTTGTTATTTGTTGTTAGATATTTGGGTCGTTGTTCTTTGCAACACCAGCTGTTATCCGACAGTGACAGTAATTTCAGCATAATCATTATTTCATCAACAATTGTATTCAAGTGGAAACAGTAATCATAAACAAATGAGAACTAGGATACCGTCCTTCTGTGCAGAATCACGGTGTGTATGCACGTGGTCATGCGTGCAAATTTGCTAGTCCTGTTTTGAGAGCTGAATATGTGCACAAAACACACCCATTTGTGTGTTGTTATGATTTGTGTGAATGCATGTATGAGTGTGCATCCTATTCAGCTCCCATCAGCCAGGCAGCCTTTTTCTCTGCAAACCACCAAATAAAGGATTTCACATTGACCCTCACGGTCTTCTATACATTTGGGGTTGGCCAATTACTTATTGTGATGGATCCTAACACGTTGCTCTGCACGCGCAACTTTGGCTCCCCGACACCATTTCCAGTGCCAAAATTGCTTTTCATGCAAAGATGGTGAAACACAATGAGGTGGATTCATCTATGTGAGAAAAATAGGAAAAGCTGAGTCTCTGTCAGAGTGAAATGAAATCAGAATATAAAATAAGCAGGAGTGTTTGAGCCAGTGGGTGAAACATGTCTGCAGAGATATTCAGCCTATAAAGTCATGTTTGCCTGTCATCGTGGTTCATTTGCATGACATTTACGTTCAGAGGACCACTGCAGTCCTGGTTGAGCCAGAAGATTAAAATCCTCCGAATGAATTAAAGAGTAGGTTGGTTCATCTCTGTGATTTTACCAGATTAAACATAATTTTTCTCTCAAGGAGCCAAACATCCAGTTTCTAAAAAGTTATACTGAGAGAGGATGCAATATTTTAAATGTGAGAAAACAAATGAATAAATGAAACATCTGCACTTGTCTTAGCAACAAAGTGCGAATGGTGTCTCTGGAAGGCGAATGCTAAAAATACAAGAAAGACCAGGCCCACATCATAGCTACAATAAAGTGAACAGAGCTTTGGTAAATTATATTTCAGTTAGTGCTGCTTTGTTGACGCTGCAGCTGTTGCAGAAGTCCAAACTCACTAAAGTACCAAAGGCACTTTGTTAAATATTCACCAGATGTTAATGTAAGCCACTGTCTGCAGCAGCAACTCATGTTTCATAATCGCTTTTACTTGCCGCAGCATGCTGTCCTCAGGCTAATTGTTTATTTGAAAACATGAGGAATGAGATGTTGCTCTGAACAACATGAAAAGCTCTCATGATAATTATGTCTACATATCATGAGGAAAGTGCAGTTTGGCCCTCAAGGTTACGTGTTCTGTAAAAGTAAGATGAAACAGCACAGAAGCTGTTTCTGTCCAAAGTTCTTATTAAACTTAGATTTTAGAGACAAACACAAATCGACTAAAACAGTGTTGTTCACACACAAAACGACAATCAAATGTCACCTAAATCTGGTCAAAGCAGTCAACATTAATGTGTTCATATTCGGAAGAGTCAGGAAATCATACCCCTGAAAAACAGCCTCCATACTGGAACAGACCAGAAGCTGCCAAACAGATCCTGACATAACGCTTCCTCTGCTGTTCTGGATCGTGTAAAGGAGAGAACAAAAACGAAAAATAAATCATCTTTAAGAGTTTACATCAACAACTTTATTTGCAAGTCACAAACATTTATTCCTTTATTATGTCCATATGTGTGTTTTTCATATGAGTGAAAGTAAACCTGAGGTTTCTATCCCGATACAGGCAGGAAGGAGGCTCATAGATCAGAGGGGTGTGCTATGGAGTGACTTTAGGGTTGATATCAGCTGATAGTGCCAATTTTTCAGTGATTATTTCACTAAATGTAAAGTCAGCAGTGCAAACAGGATGCTTCACACTGTGGTTTTTCGGTTTGGTCCTAATCTGCTGCTGAGTCCCTTTTTATGCAGCTGCTGGAACACAGTTACCATTGTAGGCTATTAATCACCAACAATATTCAATCAATAACATTGAATTCAGTTTGATGACAGACTCCATGTCTCCTGTATCCGCCCGTGGCAGGGTGTCTGACCTGCAGTTGTCACATTACAAACCAACCGTAGCTCTGAAAGCGCACTGAGTGCTAAAATATTTGAGGCTTAAGCTGATGCTTCCTTCTGTTTCCCTGCTCGCTGTGCTTGTGATGACCGTGAACTCACAGGATTAATGATCCTCAGCTGTTCCTATCAAACTGTCTCCGACTGAATTCGGCAGTGCTTGGATACAGTTTGCTTTGTAGAGTCAAACAGCCCCTTTTACACCGAGGCGGACGCAGAAAGTCTGGGATAAAAGACAAAGCTGAGTCGCTGCTGTGATGCTTGTTATCTCTCACTGAGGGATCAGGCTAATGCAGAGAAAGCCTGGCTTTGTTGAACTTGCTCCATGGTACAGCCTTCTGGTTAGCATTTTACTGGATCACGTATAAATGCTCTGCACATCCTCATCGTCATCATCACCCAAACCTGAACTACTGGAAAACCTGACCTTGCATGTTCTGTCATGTTGAAGTTGTCATAAGTGTCATGGAGTAATCATTTCTAACTGCAGTGACTGGGACACGGGGTGGGACAGAACGCTCCTCTGCCTTCTCTCTCTATAAGGGGAGAACTAATGCTCAGCTATGGAGGCAGGTGAACCACCTCAGGTGATTAACCGATGCTGCAGAAACAAAGACACTGGGCTCTTTATGAAAGCTGACTCTGGGTCAGTGTTGTCACATGTAATGAGCTGAGGTCTTAGACGGTGACTGATGTTAAAGCAGACTTGTGTTCACTTTCCGTCCATCTATGTGGCATTGGTTCAGTCTGAAATTTTAATGTGGCTATTAACTGCAGTGATGTCATTGTTTTTTAATATTGATTTAAAGGCTTCACAATATTCTATACGTTAGTCAGTAAAGTTTACTTATAGAGCACTTTCACAGACATGAAGCCACAAAAACTAGGAAGATTCACAATAACAGACAGCAGAAAGTAGTGATAGAAAACAATATTAATTAATATTCCTTAATTTCCCTGATGGAACCCTCCCAAAGGGATTTAATCTAATCTGATCTAATAAAGTAAAAACCTTACAGAATCTCTGGTTTTCAGCTGCTTTGAAGACGTCCACAGAGTCAGACTCACATATTTGTATACATTAAAGAATTATTCTTAATCATAGCGTCTTTAACAAGGTGTGGAAAAGAAATCAGCTTATCAATGCCAGATGTGGGCAAGAACAAAAATGGTGGAAAGTAACTTTATCTGAGAGAAGAAGCTGAAATGAAATTGCAGATCTGTGAATGTATTATTAACCAACATTCACTGTCTGAATGTCTCATTAACACCCATCGTCTCTGCTCCCTCTGACAACTGTTTCAAATGAATTCAACATCACTTTGACTAATTTAAGATGTCGCAGCAGAGCTGGTCTTGTTGCCGTCCTCATATAGCTGTCAAGTTTCTCTCTCACTTCATGTTTCAGTGTTTCCCCTCTGGACAGCTTTTGATGCATTTAGTAACACAGCAGTCAGACAGGAAATCTGAGTTTTGTGGGGAAATGGGAGCTTCAGTTTTCAAACTGAGCCATCACTGTCAGGCGGTGCTTCAGTCATAATATTAGTTCATTTGCAGTGTATATGTACTGTGATCTGTGCAGGAGAAACTGTCAGTCACAGCAGACCTCCATGCCTTCGAAGTTTATTTCTTGTAGCTTTTATTACAACAACGTACTGTGGTTTAGTCTAAGAGCAGCCATCATACAAAGTCATGTCACTTTTAGTGATTGTGTCTGTGCTGTGTTGCGTAAGGCAGTCTGTGCTTGCTTTGAAACTGCAAAATCAAACACCTCACAAATTGCTGGTTTCCGTATAAATCGCGCTTAGTCTGAATCTAACCTGCAAGCAGAGGTTTTTATAGTGGATGCAGAAACATGCTGGGCCACTGCAATAAGCAACAACTTCACATGAAAGTGCTTAATTACTAAAACGTAATTGCAGAAGCTCTTTTTAAATCTGCCACAGAGCTGCGGGGGGTGGGGGGGGCGTGGGGGTGGACTGATTCTTCTTGGAAGAAGATCTGGAAGATTTGAGAGCAGCAGATGTCGGCGCTGTGTTAAAAGCCAAAAGCACTTTGTGGTAACTACTGTGAACTAAAGCAACAAGAAGACAGAGTGGACATTAATGAGAACAGGATATGGTTTCACTGCTGAAAGCCTTTTTATGCCTTTTAGCCTTGCTTTAAACTTGGGCAGCAGGTTGACTGCAAACAACAAGACAGGAGCAATGTTTGCTTTTGATGAAAGAGACAAAGTTTCATGTCTGTGGGTTTTGTAGAAAGTATGTCCACATGTCAGATCTGCACAGCTTTAACTGACTCTTGTCTGTTATTTCTTACAATTTAAGGAATATTTAGAATTTTTATACATTATTATTCCCTCATAGCCGCATTACGTTTGGTGTTTATTATTATTTCCTAGGGTGTCACTCACTCTACAGTGAAAGGGTAGATTTGCAGGCATGCAGGATTCCCACCGATATGACCTAGGAGGAGTGTAGTCAGATGGTAACAAAGAGAGCAAAGGTAGTCAGAACTGAGGGGATTACACTACCAGAAGGCAACATTGCAGACATTGAAGACAGCTACAAGTACGTTGGACTCTCACGGTCAAATGGGAACCGTGAAGAGGCCGCGAGGAAAGCTGCAACCTCCAAGTACCTGCAGAGAGTAAAGAAAGTCCTAAGGAGTCAGCTGAATGGGAAGAACAAGATCCGGGCTATCAACACATACGCCCTGCCAGCTGTCAGATACCCTGCTGGGATAGAAGCCACTGATGTCAACACAAGAAAGCTCCTTACCATGCATGGAGGGCTTCACCTCAACTCCAGCTCCCTGAGACTGTACGCTAAGCGGAAGGAAGGAGACTGAGGACTATTGAGTGTCAGTACCACTGTCCTGGATGAAACAACGACGATCCATGAACGCATCAGGAAGACGGCCACAGAGGATCATGTGCTTAGTGAGTACCTCAGGCAGCATAAAGCACAGAGGCACTAATCATGGCAGCACAGGAACAAGCTCTGAGCACAAGATCGATAGAGGCTGGGGTCTACCACACCAGGCAGGACCCGAGGTGCAGGCTGTGCAGAGATGCCCCTGAGACAATCCAGCACATAACAGCAGGGTGCAAGATGGTAGCAGGCAGGGCATACATGGAGCACCATAACCAAGTGGCCGGCGGAGTATACAGGAACATCTACATGACCTGGAAGTCCCGAGGTCAAAATGGGATACACCCCCAAGGGTGGTCGAGAACGACAGAGCTAAGATCCTGGGGGACTTCCAGATGCAGACAATGTTTGAAAAAATGGAAAGTGTCAAGTGCTTGATCACTGATGTTTTTTTCACGCTTGTGCTGTTCCAGCGTTCACCAGGAATGGGAGAAACCTGGTCCCCTTTCCTGTTCCAGTCCACTTGTCAACCAGTGTTTCATATACACCAGCACCAGTTGCATGTGGTTGGGTTTTTGGAGGACTGCATGGGAGCACATTTGCATAGGTTGAAAACCCCCTCTCCACAGGCTCTCTGTACCCTAAAACAAGCATAACTGCTGGGGATAATATGAATGTGTAGCACCCCGGTGGTGAAACTATAGCAGGGTAAAAGAAGTGAGAGATGTCTCAGCACTACATGTCTGTGTGCAGCCTCCACGGGACAGCTGTACACTGAAGCTTTGGTAACTGGGCCTCAAAACTGGGACACGTAAAAATGTCACAAATAAACAGCAGAAAAACACATTTTTAGCATGTATGTCTTTTTGAGTAAAACTATTAATTTTTATGGTATAATCAGGGATCTGGGAAAGAGTTCAACACAAGATGGCGAGTGAAAAAAAATCATTGTGGCTTGCATAATGACTCGGGACGCATGTATCACAAACACTGCCATGATCACTGGCAGATCTGTTCGCTTCAGTTGCCGGTTGGCTATAACTGCATTTCAATTGATTGTTTATTTGGAAGTGATGGAATATGTATGCGCTTGAGACTAAGCTGCTTGCTGATGTTGTTTTTGCTGTCGGGTGAAAACAAAAAATGAATACAGTTAAAAAATATGCCCTTTCAAAGAATCTAAAGTTTATTTTCTCATGATTTAGCAAGTTTCAAGAGACGCAGCACCCTGCTATTGATCAGGCAGTCTCACACATCTACTAGTTACCACATACATAGATAATATGAATATGATTCACTCAGTGATTCTTCACTGCGAGTTTGACCCACAGCAGGTGCTAAATGATTTTGGGTGGCCCAAAACTTATTTAATGAAAGTGAGAAATTACACTTCTAATATAAGCTCATATCCTGATGTGGAAAAGTCCCATTTGCTGCTGAGTTAATGAGGAGTTACAGCCTGCAGGCCGTCTCTGGTAATAAATCAAATGGAGTTGCATGGAAATTGGAAAGACAGATTGCTTTTTGGATTCTTTTATTGTGGGGTTGTCGTAAAGTTTGCATGCAGCCACCGGTTTGGTTTCACTAGCTGGAAGAAAAGGCAGTTTCATTTGTGTGGCATTGACGTAGCAAATCAGTGCTGAGACATAATTCCCACTTGTGTCATGACATGAACCAAAACACTCCAAACAACACAATTAGACATAAATACAAAAGATACCATAAGATATAAAATTAGGCTTGAACCATTTCTAAAGTTATCCTAAAAGGCCTCATCTTATCATATATCATCATTCATTGAACATAATTTCCAAACTTCCAGCGCCCCACAGACACTGGAGAATATGGATATTCTTAAATCATTTCTGTGGGTTTCTCATGCTGGGCTGGCTCATCAGCTCCTCTCATCTTCTTCTTTTTCTTATGGTCTTTTTTCATACCAGCTTTGATGCCAAACTTCTTTTACTCGAGCAACAGTGGAGGTTTTTCTTTGCAGTGCAGGGACCTCTCTTACAACACCATCACCTCTATGTCACCGTGCTTCCACAGGAACAGAAATTGGACCGTGGCAGCAGGCAGATTGCAGGTAGTGAGCACAAGCCTGCTGATTTAAAATGATACATACGCATGACAGTAAGGATAAAATTGGCTGGTATTTTCTGAATTCAGTGGTAATTTTGTGTGCGCACTCATTCTTTGTGCATTAGTGAATGAGGCTCTGAGCTACTTCAGGTGGAGAACAGGAGACAGAAAAGTGTGTACTTTCACAGAAAGAAGGAATGGCAAATGAATGCAAGAATAAGTGGCTCAAAGTGGAGAGATGTTCAAAGATCAGATAAGTGGAGGCTGAACTCAATCAATGTATGTTGATGGGGTCAATGGGGGCTTTGAAAAAGATTCAGGAGGCTTTGCATCAGTATTTCAGCTCTGTGAATGACTCTATAGAGCACCTGTTATAGATTTCAAGTGAAGTCCACACACTGCCTGATCTACAGTGTGAAAAGTAAAATGAAGCTTTTGGGTGGACTTCTTTTTCACCTCCCTGTTTGCACATTGTAATCAGTGTGAAGGAAGGACACAGAGCAACTTTGACAGACTCATTATTAGCTTCTTTAGGGGGCTTAGGCAGCCATCGAAAAAGCATGCTATGAATAATCAGATTGACCGAACCGATGCTAATTATTGAGACGAAGGAAGAAATCTGACCACAGTTTCACTATGGTGCTAGGACACTAGGTTTTTGGCTTGGAACTTGTGCAATCAGATGTATCAATATTTTTTGGATAAAGAATTTGAATTCTTTAATTAGCGCACCTGTTCCTATAAATATGCAGCAGCTGCTTCAACCGAGCATTAGAGAAATCGCTGCTCAACACTTTACAGTCTAGCAGTTGAGTAACATTGCTGCAGGCAGCTGGTTTATGGAGCTGCCAGTTGACACATCAGCAGTGATCCTTGTGAGTAACACATCCAGTTTGTTCTAATGTCCCGCTCCTTGTGTTCATTCATGTCCCATACGGGCTCAGAAAGGGAGAAGACATCATGGCAGATAAGTCTCCATGAATTATTTTGTATTTGCATGCACTTATTTACAACTGTAACTGAAATCTAGATAAAGTCATGCTGGTAGCTCTGAGGCTGTACATGGCCACAGTGAAGCACACTAGATGTTTGTAACAGCTCCAGTCAGTAAATGTTAATCATAAACTTCCTTACTCCAGCATAATGAGACTGCTTTGCAGGCATTCAATCATAAAACAAATGAGTAAGATAAAGTCAAACTCTAAGCTCACCATTCCACCTGTTTAGATTAGTGCACTATAGACACCAATGGTGGTCATAATCCATTCAGTAGTTGAGACATGGCTCAAAACCACTAATGTTTGCCTTCTTGTGGAGCTGCAGCTGAGAAACAGTCGACAGATCAACAAAGACATCAGCACACATTAACAAAATATTTATTGTGTTGCTGAACCAGCTGTGCCAGCTTAGAGCTGCAGCTACAGTGTATCCCAAAAGTGAGTCCACCCCTCTCATGTCTGCAGATATTTAAGTATATCTTTTCATGGGACAACACTGACAAAATGACACTATGACACAATGAAAAGTAGTCTGTGTGCAGCTTATATAACAGTGTAAATTTATTCTTCCCTCAAAATAACTCAATATACAGCCATTAATGTCTAAACCAGCAGCAACAAAAGTGAGTACACCCCTTAGTGAAAGTTCCTGAAGTATCAATATTTTGTGTGGCCACCATTATTTTCCAGAACTGCCTTAACTCTCCTGGGCATGAAGTTCACCAGAGCTTCACAGGTTGCCACTGGAATGCTTTTCCACTCCTCCATGATGACATCACGGAGCTGGTGGATATTCGAGACTTTGCGCTCCTCCACCTTCAGCTTGAAGATGCCCCAAAGATGTTCTATTGGGTTTAGGTCTGCAGACATGCTCAAAAAGTCATTTTGTCAGTGTTGTCCCATGAAAAGATATACTTAAATATCTGCAGACATGTGAGGGTGGACTACACACTGTAACTCAAAGCCCTGTTTTCCATGAGTTTGCTCTGGTGCTCTGTTGAGTATTATCATGCACTTATGAGGTGGCCAGGTGAAGATAAATAAATTAAAGTCAAGCACACCAGGGGGTTAAAAAAGAAGCTCTGGATAAATGGCATCATGAGGTGTCAGCATGTTTTTTATTTGTTAATTAAGCAGCAACACAGTGTGTTAGGGTCAAAGAGCAGTGAGTCCATCTCAATGCCTTCATTACTGTGCTGCTAGTGTAGCTAGAAACAAAACAGGCAAAAAACGTGGTTCAATCTCAATGAAGGTGACTGTGGAAGTCTCTCATGAGAAAAGAAATCTATTGTTTACTGGGACTTTAAAGGTTGATCTAGGTACAGATCAGTAGACCTACCTGACCTTATCATTTGTTAAAAGCTACTGGTGTCTTTATCCAGGTTGTAAATGGCAAACAAATGCAAGCAGACCTAAAGATTAAGTTCATGCAGGCCAAAATTAACTCATCCTGCAATCCCATTCAATCAGGCTCAGGTGATACCATTCTCATATTGAGATCTCATATAGGGTTAGCTATTTAGGCTGCATTATTCTGTCTACAGTTTTTGCTGTAACTGCAAGCCTCTTTGCAACCCATATCTACTCCAGTGCCTCACCAAAGGGCAGGGGTGTCCTAGAATAAAGCCAAATATGAATGACATGAGAGTTCAAGTCTAATAACAATCTTCTCTGACTTGTTTTCCTGCCTAAGCTACAGTAACTCATTCATCCAAGAATGAGATGTCTTCTTCTCCTGTGTCTTCAGTCTATGATCACATCCAGCAGCCCAAAGGTGAACATGCAGGCTTGTCAGCAGGCAAAGTAGTAGTTCTGTCTTGGTTATATTAATGAATTATTTAATGGTTAATTTAAATCCTCTGGTAAACAGAGCAGAGGTGCCCTTGAGCAAAGTGATAACCCCCCCCCCCCCATGTGTTCCTTTTGTTCAGTAATGACAGTTTGTTGCTGGGATGGCAAATCTCCTCTGTGTGTGTCGTCTTGGATAAATGAAGGTTTAAAAAGTTTGCAGAGGGCTGAAAACATCATCATGTGTTCACTGAACGTAGAGAAAGAGTTCAGTCACTTCTGTTCATAGACCATAAATGTAAGCAGTCTGCACTGCCACAATGGAATTCCATCTATTAATGTGTGTGTGTGTGTGTGTGCAGAGAGAGTGAGGCTGAGTGTGTGAGTGATGTGACCTTCCATGTGTGATATTATTGTGTTTCTGAGGGTGGGGCTGGTTTGGCGTTCTCTTGGTACATTATTAAGGAGGCGGGACTGGTGGAGGCTATTGGTGTTTGGGGGTCACAGAACAGAATGATGGATTATGGGATGTGTTTCCTCGTTCCAGCTTCACAGCACTGATCGCTGTTGTTCTCTGCACTTGGTGCACATTAATAGATGTACACCATGCGTGTAATGAAATCATATTAGCAGAAAATAAACATCAACAGCTGGGCATCCCCTGGTTGCTGTGGAGGCTGTGTGAGGAGGCACATGATCCTTTAAACTGTGGGACTGACCAGCTGCAAGGCCAACCAGCGGCCTTCCCATCAAACACGGTCGTGTGAAACAATTTACCAAGAAGGCAAAAAGGCCTCCGAGGTTTTTCTGCTCTCGGCTGTTTGGCAGGTGTGACGCTGTTGAGCTGCTCGTGTCTTAAAGTAGTCTGCCTTCTACTGACTTCTCAACCTGAGTTTGTGCCGTTCTATCCAGGCCACCAGTTTGATTTCCAACAGGTAACAAAGGCAGGGACGCTTTGGCAGGGCTGAAACCTGCATTTCTAACTCTACATGTTTTTAGAGCATCACTCTGGCCCCAACATTTTTCTCTTAAATACTCTTTTTCACCATCTTTGCTGCTGACTTTACCTAAACAGCAACCTGCTTCACATACTCTACACATACAAAAAAACCAAACACATTACTCGCTCCTCTTCATCAGAGCTGGCCAGATGCTGAAGGACTTTTATGTGACTGTAGTGATATCTGCACTCATGAATGCACGACGGGGACAAGAAGGAAAAGAAGGCTGGACCATGTGCTGACTTCCAGCATCTACTGGAAGGACATGAAAAATGAAATCACAGCTATTTTATATTAAACGGCCGATTCAAATACTCATTAACTGAAGGTGCCAGAATGCCATTGTGCTCCACCCTGCTCCGCCCCTGGATATCTTAGGGCCACTCACAAGTGAGTCTTCTCTGTTCACAGGACCGAAGATCATTTTTGACAATGTTCAGTGAGTCCTTTCACCTGTACATCTGTAACTACATGTCTTTGAGCAGACACAACTTGTAACAGTATGTGCACACACTTTTGCACTGCTGTGTGTGTGTGTGTGTGTGTGTGTGTGTGTTAGCAGGCAGGCAGAGACAGCTGCTGTTGCTCTTTTGGCTGAGAGCAGAGTGTATATTGTGTCTCGTGGTCTGCTTTAGGATGACCACAGCATCATCCTTCTTAGCTGTTTTTCTTTGTTCCAGCTGATCCAGTAGCTTCAGGGGACCTTCCTCAGAGTGAAGGGTGTCATCTGGGTTTTGCTTGTTGAACAGTAATATTTTATCTGCACACGGGACATATTAATCCAGTCGACAACAGCTTGTAGAGTACAAAGTCCTCCAGATGCCGATCTGTATCTGTGCATGTACTTCAAGCTTTTGTGTGTTTGCATGAGCATGTACATTGTTGTCCTCCGGACTGGTGTCTGTCTGAGCCTGGCAGTGACATCGCTGTCACCAACGATGCAGATGGGTAGCCACGCAGCAGTGAGGAGTCAAGGATACAGCTGGCTCAGCCTTTGTGCAGCAGACACACAAACACACCAACACTGAAGGACAAACCGACTCCCTGTGTTTGAAAAGTCTTGAAGATCATGAGGATTCAAATGCATCAATCTATGACAAAATATTTCAGGGTTCAGCTTTTTGTTTCTGCCATTAGGAATGGCAGAGGTAGTAAAGTCCAGTGCAGACTCTTGAAACGAGCCTAAGAAGGATGATTACTTATTAATGTGGACACAAGAGACATTGTTTCATATTCAATCTCCCGACAAGCATTAACCTTTACTGTGCTTTAAACACAAGATTATGTTTTTCTAAGTTCAACCAAGTGGTTTAAGTGTCTTACATTTTACCAGACCCGAGGATGGAGGAGGCAGATCAGAATTATTAGTTTGGTGAATTTTTGAAGAATGTTTTGACCCAAACACTCAAGAATTTTTCTTTATTAGCAAGTCCAACGGACATAATGCGCAGTAATTTTGGATGATTATAAAAGTATTTCAGCCCCTTCGGCTCATGCAGGTTTGTCTCAGTTGGGTTGTGATCAGGATCCTGGCCGTCCTTTTTTCTATCATTTCTAACATTGTGCTTGTTTATCGAAAAGTTCCAGCTGTCACTTTAATTTTTTTTAATGGAGCGCAGTGATCCCCTTTGCAGAGTTCTTCCACTGAAACCATTCTTATTCAGTGTTTTTGAATAGCCGGCACATGAACTAAGACTGTGGCAGGTTGGACAGTTCTCTTTGCATGGCTTTCACCCCCCGGTGCTTTGTCACGTCTTTCAGGACTGCATGCTGTGCTTTTGTTGTGATATAGGACGCCTGCTCCTGAGGAGAGCAGCAACAGCTAATGTTATTGTTCATTGGTGGACATGCACGCATTTAGAAATGATAACTGAGCTTTGTATGCCTGCACCTGGGTCAGGAGCATCTCTAAAACCCACATCCAGCAGTCCTGTCCATGACTGGAATACATGACTCAGAGTAGCATTAGGGTTCAGTAACTTGGGCAGAGGGTCAGTCACTTAGTAACTCATTTTTTTTCAACCATTGTCATTGGTATATAAAGAAATGAAAAAGTAACATACATGGGTTATTAAAAACCAGGCACTATGTGTAAAAGATGTTCCAGGTGGTTTGTGAACTCTAAGATTTAGCACAATGCTCATTTCCATTTTGGTTTTTGGAGGTAGAAACGAACATTTTTGTACATAAAGAGGTTTCTGCTGATTAGTGCTCAGAAACACACAAATAAACATTTGTGCTCACCAAAACTTGAGGAGACGTCTTAGAGGGAATTTTAGTGCAATTAACCACAACAGGCCTGAAGCACCAACAATAAAGACATCGTCAAGTGGTGTAGTTCAGCCTAGCAAATAGCTGGGTGTAAATTTTAAGCCTCAACAACAAACGCGTGAGCTATGAAAAAATCATCCTGTCAAATTTGGTATGAATGTATGCGTGTGCTGTAGAGAGTGGGCATTGTGCCACGGGAGCCTGTGGAGATTTACTTGACCATTTGAAGAACTGCAGTTTTTAGCACCTTTCAGTTTTACCCCTGGAGGTTGCTGCTTGTTACAAGCTTGTTACAAAGTCACTACTTTATTCTAAGCTCCAAGGACATGTTTGGCTCCGAAGACATGAATGCGATGTTAAAAAGTTTCCCACTTCATTACGGCACTCAGGGAGCGACTAAGCAGTCCAGAGAGTCGGAAGTGGGAAGCAGGAATGATGGGAAACATTTCCCATCATCCGCGCTGAAAGCGACCTTGATTCCTCAGTGTGTGATTTGAAATATCACAGTCCCGCTAAAAAGGGCACCTGCGTGTGAACAGTGTTGACCACTCACATCTAACGCACACACCAATCAGCTGTGTATGTCCGTACACCAGTCACACAAATCGTCTGTCTAAAGGTTCCCTTAGTTGCCTTCATGTGGCGTGACCTCTTTTGTTCTTCACAAAACTCATGGAATGTTTTTTTAGTCAGCTTCCAGTTAAGGAATCTATCCAACCATAAAAATAATGTGTTCCTCAGAGGATTTAATATTGAACTGTCACGCAAGATCAACTTCCCAAACAACAGCCGATCCCTCTTCCCTTGCCAATAAACAAATGCATAAAATGATGAATCTGTTATGGCCTAGAGGCTAGTTTTCAAGCTTTTGGTGGGGCTGGAATTCAAATGAGATTATCCAGGGAAGAGATTTGAGAATGAAAATGAAGTGAAATTATTTAAGAGAAAAAGACTAAGTTGTTTTTGCAGCGCAGTGCAAGTCTCAGCTGCAGCCGTTCGCTCCCTTCTTGGTCCCCTTCACTTTAACACCATCGGATCAAAGTGTCGATATCTATCAATTGTTAAAATGGAAATTGATTTCCACACATCTTTTACAGGATGTGAGGACATTTCTCACAAGCACTTGATAGGTCAAGGGTGCAGGCACACGCACACACATGTACTTGCACACACTCTCACACATTTTACTGTTTTGTCAATAGCATAAAATCTCACTCATAGTTTTTCCACTGTCGTAGCTACACACAGACACACATGCAGATCCAGAAACAGCTGCCTCAGCATGTGGTGCAGCCAGAGCTGCTGGCTAAGACATAATCCAATGTGCTGCTGCTGCTGTATACG
Organism: Pterophyllum scalare; assembly: GCA_024447675.2. Classification (NCBI taxonomy): domain Eukaryota; kingdom Metazoa; phylum Chordata; class Actinopteri; order Cichliformes; family Cichlidae; genus Pterophyllum; species Pterophyllum scalare. The sequence goes on along the minus strand of JAMQGT020011903.1, from coordinate 90,096 downwards.
TTCACTTTATTGCCAGGGAGGGGTCCTTCAGGGGCTCTGGGACTGTCACTTTGGCCTGTTTGGATTTGTGTGTGTGTGTGTGTGTGTGTGTGTGTGTGTGTGTGTGTGTGTGTGTGTTTGATTATTTAGTGCACTGAGTAAAGAATTTCCTGCTTTCTTTCGGGTGTCAGTGTGTTGAACTTCACATGACCACACAGCTGTTTTGTTAACTTAGTTGCTGCCAGCCTGTTGAAGCTGAAGTGCAAACAGAGGGCAGATACTGAGCAGATTAACTCAAAATACTCATTAACAAATCCATGCACTGATCAATATTTGGGTACCAGTTTGGTCTGGTGGTTGCTGATAGTCCTGTAACCAGAACAGTATGGACTGGATCCCCAGAGCAGCCACTGAGACCTGCAGTGAGGAATTTCACACAGGCACATATCACGGGCTACAGCTGCAAGAGTTATTTACAGTACGTGAGCACCATTCGGTAGAGAAACATGACATTTGCCAAACCATGGGGGCGAGAGAAGATGTAGTTATTAAATATACTGGTGACATATGCATACGTGGGGAGTAAAAGAGAGGAGGTGCCCCAGAACCTTTACCCTATAGTAACTAAACTCAGGGTCATCTAATCCTACCCTAAGATACCAGGAGATAAACCTGACGGCTAGAGCCTCTTTTTTGGGGGGGGGGGGCTCTATTAGGATAATATGGCACTATAGGGTCATTAAGATGGGATGAGATCTCGTCCAGATGCCAAATGCTATTCTGGATTTTAAGAGGAGCCAATGGATCAACTGGAAAGCCAAACAATATTAAGTGAGGCAATGGAGCTCTTTGGTGGGTAGAGTCAGCAGTCGGCTGAGGAAAACTGTGGTTCACTTCCTAAACATCCTGAAGGATGGGCTGGTGACACAGAGAAAGGGTATTTCCACAGGTACGTGATCTTGTATCCAGTTCAAACTTTGCATATTTGTATATTTTCAAAATGACATTTGGGTTAAACTAAAATTTCAGTTTTTGCATCAACCTCACTGAACCCTGGTGAGGAAAAAATCACTTTAAATATGATGATAATTATATGAAGAGAGGTGAAAAATGCTCAGTGACCTTTTTCCTCATCAGGGCCGTTGTATCCCTGCAGCACAGACTTTAGCTTTCCATCCATTAACACCTACTTAAAACACAAATGCCCGAAAGTGAAACCACTTAGAGTTCAAAGGGTCAAACTAAAATTATTAAAAATTTTTTTATAAATGTTTCATCTCTGTTGTATCTGTGAGTGTAAAGAAAGTATAATTAATGAACAAAGAGCAATACGACCTGCACATGAATAAACTGCAGGTTTATCCTGCAGGAAACAGCTGACAGAGCTAAACATACACACACATACACACACATACACACAGTAACACAGTAACACAGTAACACAACCCTCCCAGCCTGCTGTTTCTGTTTAACAGTAAATAAACTGAATTTGGTTTTCAAGTCTCTCCCAGCAAACAGGATTTATTCCAAAGACAGTTGGGGAGGCAGTGCAAAGACTGCAAACTCATGGTTTGTAATGACATTTAAAAGTTTGAAAAGGCAAACAGAGGATGATGCCTAAATTTCTGAAAGAGCTCTGACATTTTATTTTTAATGCCAGCTGGTGAAAAAAAGCCTACTTTTTTTTTAATAACCAATAAGAGACTTCAGTTGTATGAGTGTGCATTAATAAGGTAAGAGACGAGTATAATGGACTTCTGGTGTTTATCTTTGTTTTTACATCAGCATAATTGCTTAAGTTGATTAATGCCGAAGCTCAGGAAACACTCAACAGCTGTCTGAATGATCTGCACTCAGTGACAATGTGTTTTCACATTCCAATAATTCAGCCTGGGTGCGATAAAAGCATGCATTAGTCTTTCAGTGGCCTCGGGAGAGTTGAAAGGTCTGAACTTTCCAACCTCTCCAAGGAAAAAGCGAGTTTCTGCACCTCTAATGTACTGCTGAAATTTAAGGTCAGTGGAGGCAATGCCACAAGGACGGCTAAATGCCCTCCAAAGAATTTCCTGCCAGGGGTGAGAAAGCACAAAGAGGGGGGTGTTTACTCATTAGTGTTACACACTCTTTATTATTCATTTCTTTGATAAGTTAAACCAAGTTGGTAAGATGACTACATCGCGAAAAAGGTAAAAATGACCACAAAGGAATTATAAGACTATAAGTCCTGTGTAGGACTGCAGATTTTAAGCTTTCATTTTACTTTTAGACTTTAGTCGCTGTAAGGACAACTTGTCTCGGACTAGGAAAAGCGTCACCATGGTGATCAATTCTACAACGACCTCATCAGCAGAACACATTTTCATGGTGTCTTTATTTCCAGTGTTCAGGGACTGACACCTGATGCCCTCCGCGTTCAAAAAGACTTCATAGTTACCCCTTAGTGTCATGGTGTAGGACCCAGTGTTTTTTGGATTTCTGTTTGATTCTTTGTTAGGTAGCTGAGTTCGGTTTAGATCCTGTTTGTGTATTCCCTCTTTAATTGTCACTTCCTGTTTTAGTGTGTGAGTCAGTAGTCTTTGTGCTTTGCTTTGAGTCTCACTTCCTGTGCCTCGTTGGTGTTATTGTACGTACCTGTTCTCCCAGCTGTCTCCACTTTCCTCATTCTCACTTGTGTATATATTGTCTCTGCTTCCTCTGCTCCATGTCAAGACCTTGTTGTCGTTGCTTTCCACTCAGCTGTGTGCTCTCCGTCCGTCAGAATTCTTATTCCAAGTGAGTTTGTAATTTGTTCTGCTTCCAAGTCTTGATTCCTAGCATTGGGGTCCTCATCCCTCTGGGCACGCCCTGTTTATGACATTACGTGCTAAATGTATATAATATTAAGGACACACATGAATATCAGACACGTAAAGCAAAATATGAACTACAAAAATTCAATAAAGTCTATAATAAAGTTCAGCGTGGGTGCAGCAGATTAACAACACCTACATGTGGTGTTTGACAAAAACAAACTCTTTGAAGGAGTCAAAGGTCAAATCCAGCTGCATCCTGATGTTCTCCACCTGAAGCTGCTTCTGTTTTGGAGCTAGCTTGGTTAGATGCTCTAATTAGACTTCAGGGTCTGTACACAACCTATGGAAGTGGCCGACCTCATGTCCGCATTCATGCTTGTGTAGCTGGATTGTGTGTGTTAATTACCTTGTGGTTGTGTGCTGGTGTTTTATATGCGGTGCCGGCTGGGACTTTTTTTGGTCCTCGCTGTTTGTGCTCAGTTTTTTGGCTGCAAACATATTTGTCCCTGTTTGTTCACTTTCTTCATTCCGATGGCGCTCCCAGCTTAAACTCCTAGAGTGGAAAAAAATGATTTCATATCAACCCATGAGACTTTTAGATAAAATGACAAACACAAAAACGAAGGTTATTTTTTCTATAATTTGTTAGTTTCAGTTAGTTTTGTAAACTCACAATACAGTTTTAGTTAGTTATAATTTTTTCCTTTTAATTTATTCAGTTAATGAATATGTTCTTTCAATTTCAGTTTACGTTATTTCGTTTTCATCAACGATAATAACCCTGGTCCTGAGCCCTGCTTTGGGGGTCCTAAAACCTGCCTGCCACAGTGCAGTTCATGACACTTTACCTTAAATTGTCAAGCAAGGGAATCTGCCCCAGTATCACAAACATTAAGACCACACCCAGTTTCTCTGGTAAGGAGAATGATGTCCACTCTTGTTCTGGGATTTGAACCTGCGATCTTCCCTCCACAGACTTGATGTCAAAAGCTTAAATTATAATGAAAGCCTTTTCTGATAAGCTCTCCAGCTGGTCTTCACATTGATCGGCCCTGAAGGAAACATTTGATTATCAGCTACAGAATATCAAGCTGAACATATTAGACTGAACATACTGTGATCATTAGTATTAACTGATTATCCATCTCAGCAAATAGACTAAAATAGCTCTATTATCCTAATCTTGCCTGTTTTCAACCACAGCAGCTGTGAGTCAAGTGAAATGTCATTTAATATATGATGTGATGCAGAATTCTGCACCAATTCTGTTACCAAATATGCTCACTAAACACACACTGTCCATTTTTACAAATCAATTGTGCAGCTCTGTGGCAAATGGAATGTATAATGTTGGCATTCATCACCACAAAATGTATTCCTAGGCCTGAAACGCCGGCTGCCAGAGCCGGGAGCCAGACATCTGGCAAGATATTGGCAAGATATCTCAGCTGCTGTTGGCAGCCCGGCAGAGCCAAGGAGATATTGAGAGCCATAATGAAAAGGGTAAGTGTAATATGTGAAACAATAAGTGTTTACAGGAAATCCAAATGAGAATATGTTTGGCTTTTTTGCGCAGTTGTGTTATGGCAAGGCGTAATGAGAAAGTTGCATTAGTCAGGTCACGGTCATTTGCTGGAGGTATTTAATATCTTTAAAAGCTCAACATGCACGATACAAAAGACCACACATGAATGTATAGAATCACCAGTCAAATTTGATGTTAACCACATAGAAGGTTAGCTAACGTTACCCCAAGCTGAGGTCTTAAAAGGCTTTTTTTCCCAGAAGGCTGCACTTCTTTGATTCGATTTTTGCTGGTTGTAGACTTCTCCCCACAGAGCTCGGTTCAGGATTCTGAGCGCACCACGTCTCTCTTATAATTCCTCTAGTGTCTATCAGCAAATCCGTATGTGCACCATGCTATGAGTAAGTGAGTGTATGTGTGAGTATGTGACTGTGAGACAAACTAATAGTTATGTCAGTCCACCGACCAGCAGAAGAGAAAAGATCTCAGAGGGCTGCTTCATGACCTCCTGAGCTCAAAGGCAGAAAGAAACCTGCCCAAAGACTGTAAAAAAAGAAAAGCTCAACAAAGTCAGTTCTTCCTGCAGAAGCTGAAACAAACACCCCTCCCCCAGAAACTGAACCACCCCCGACAGCGTTCTCACAAACAGCATCACAGAAGCCGAGGAGAAGGAACTACACCGTGTGGTGGGGTAGGAGGCCAGCCATCTGACGAAGACGGCCAGCAGCATCATTTCAGACACTTTCCACCATCAGGCAAATGATACAGATTAATATAATCCAGCACAAGCAAACAGAGCAACAGCTTTTTCCCTGAGCCTCCATCACCCTCCACCCAACCTCCCGATACACAGACAATAACTTTCAGGACTGTCATTAGACCCTATGTAGTCACTCCCTCAGGTGTAATAATCTATTTATTATCTATGTTCTTTTCTGATGGGCACAGGAAATATGCCAGTCTAAAAAAAATAGCGAGCATGCTGTTGGAGCTGCCAACAGGGTGTGGAACAGCATGTATGCTCTGCTAGCTTCTGCAGCATAGTATTAATATGGACTGTTAGCTACATTTTTCCTAATATCAATACACTGCATTTTGTTATTGGCTACTTCCTTCCCAGAAATGGTTTGCAGTTGCTAAGTCCTAGTTTGTGTGGACGTAACTGTGGGTGAAGTTAGAAGATGCTTTCAGACACTGAGCAGTTGCTGCAGCCAGCTGCATTAGGCTTCTGTTCGTTGCCTGAACAGCAGCACAGCACTACTTCCGGCTCCTTTGTTCACCATAGCCAGTATGCCATACTAATGCTGTGAAATCACCTCATATATTTTCCACCTCACTCTGGTTTCCATAGTTTCATGGCCACATAGTGAGCTGTGGTAGAGCTAAGAATCATAACGTCTGCATGCAGAGCTGCAGAGCCTTGCACGCTCACCTGCCTGCAAATCAGTTAGAGGGTCCAGCAGCACTGAAGGGTTGGCATGGAAATACAGTATAATCTCTGAAGCATGTTCTGGGTATGCCCTGGTGTCTCTTGTTTGAACAACCCCAGAAAAGCATCCAGAAGTACCTCCAGCATTTTCTTTGGAGTTTTTTTTTTTCAACCTATCTTCCAAAGGATAGAGTGGAGAGGTTTACACGCCCTCTGTGACCCCAAGAGCTATGCGACCTGAAGCATTAGCTTCTCACGGCTCCTTCCAAGATAAACTCTTCCTAGGAGTGAGGCTGTAGAAGAATGATTCACAAGCCTTCGTTTAAAGACAGTTGTTATGAAACTGAGTCTAGCTGGTGAAGAGGGGCCACTGATGCCTGTCACAGTGTTGGCAGCACTGTGCTGAGAAACAAATATGATATGCAGCTGCATTATTCAAGGAGAGGCCGATTATTTTATTATTATCAGCTTTTATTTGGCAAATACTTCAGACTTTTGTTTAGTGCTTACAGCTTTATGGCAACAGGCTGGGTAAGACCCTTTACCAACACTGATGTGACTGACCTTGGTCAAGGTTTTATGGATTGATGAAGTCAATCTGCCACCGTGTTCCAGACAAACACTGCGCAACCAGAGGATGACACATCATATTTGGGTAAAGGTTCACCAGCACTTTTTTGGGTTTTTTTCTTTTTCTATACCCATTCCATTGTGCAAATGTGAAGGGTTGGGTCCATTAAAGTGATGGAGGGAGCTAAAATCATTATGAATGTGGCCTAATGCCTAATTGCTGACGGTTTTGGAATGACACATGGGTGCAGCGATTGGGTGTCCATTCACTGCATCTATATTCATGATGCACTTGGTTCACTCCTACAGTGGCTTCCATCGACTTTTAGAATTGCTTTTAAAATGTTGTTAATCACGTACAAAGAACCCAGTTGACAGGTCCCTGCTTATATAGTAGGATTAATCCAGCAGTGAGTCTCTCCAATCAGCTGATCAGGGCCCTTTAATTCTTCCTCTTTCTTATTTTAAATCCAGCCAAGCTTGGGGGCGATATGGCTGTGTGGAGGTTAGCGCCGAACGTCACAGCTCACAGTTTCAAATCCTCTGGCCAGCTGGAGCCTTTCTACGTTCTCCCCGTGCTATCATGGGTTCTGTCCGAGTACTCCGACTTCCTCCCACAATCCAAAGACCTGCACAGGGTCAGGTTAATCTGCAATTCTAACTTGGCCATAGGTGTGAATGTCAGCATGAATGGTTGTCTGCCTCTCTGTGTGAGCCCTGTGATAGACTGGTGACCTGCCCAAGGACAGTATAGATGGATGATACATTTGAAACTGCTGGAAATGCAGGCCGTGTGTCCTTCACATCTGGCTATAGCATGTGCTTTTCCATGAAGGAATATATGCTTAATTGTGTGGGTTTTATCACTGTCAGAATTTGCCTTTAAAGAATGCCATAAATCCATTATTATTACATCACTGTATAGAGTAAACTGTAGTTACAAAAGAGGAACACACATTTTCATACTTGTTTAAATTTCTTGCTTGATTGGTATTCTGCCCTCAAGCATGCAAGTACGTCTTATTAAGTGCTGTTAAGTAGAGTCAGGCCTGATGCAAATGTAGCTGTGAGGAATGAATTGTAAATATAGCAGGACTGCAGTGAATGTGGACAGTGGTGAGTCAGTAAAAGAAGTTTTGGTTCAGGCATGCTGCAAAGTCAAGCTCAGCCTGCAGCCTGGCAGATCATTTCATCTCTGCCCCGTTCCATCGCACAGCTGATGGTTTAGTTGATACTCTTCTGCGCTTAAATGCTACTGTTAGCTGCTCCCTTAGTCACAGTGAGTGAACCAAAGGGATCTTTGTCTCCTCTGGGGATTGAACAGCTCCATTTAGATGACTTCAGCCTGCGTTTAGTTCCTGCACATGTGCAAGCTGTGTTGCAACCCACCTTGAGCTCAGCTCTGCATTAACTGTCACTGTGCTGGGTCTCGCTGCTGCTGCGTTCCATGGATGTGTGTGGAAGAGTGGAGAAGCTTACTGCCAAATATAAACTTAGCACAAAAGAAAGGGGATTTGTGTTTGCTCGATTCTTCTTTCTTTCCCCTTAAATGGAGCCACCTTTGCAGGGAAAATGCTTTTGTGGGTTGAGCAGCACAGTTGAGTATGGGGGTTGCCAGGAAGCATGGCTACAACAAAGAAATAATCAAGTTTATATTCTGCAGATGGAAATAATCTTTTTTTGCCCACAGTAGCCCTTCGTGAAATGGTGCTAACTACGTCTTTAACAAGTGTAATACAAATTTGTGTGTCTGCGTCAGTGTGTTTTTGTGATCCAGCTCCTGACCTGGGCAAAGAAGTCCTCTGGTGCTGGCAGTTCCTTTAACATTGCAGCTCCCTCTTTGAAACAAAACACAACGAGCATTAATGTGTGCACATTATGCACACAGGATTCACTGCAGGCACAGAGCTCAACTCTCACAGAGAAACACAACCCAGAGCCTATAACTTCTCAGCACACACTTATACACAATCACCAGCCTGGGAGCAAGATGGCAGCTTTTACAAACAGAAACACACACACTTACAGTGCCTCATCACACGAGCACGTCATGGGAAAACCTCACAGTAAAAGTGCGACGGATAGCAGTTGACAGCCAGCAGGAGACCAGTGACCGGTTGTTTTTCTTTTTTTGGAGGGGGGGCTGGAGTGGGTTAATGGTGCACCACAGAGCATCAGGGAAGGAAGAATGATGGAGTGAATCAGCATACGTGGAAGGTTGGTAAACTGGAAAGGAAGGTCATAGATTCAGTTTATTTCCACTGCCGACGCTGCTTTAAAGGATGCAGTAAATGCGATCCAGGAGCGATGGGTCTTCTACCGCTCGGCTTTTCTTCATCTGGATCTGATTCTGTGTTTTTCCTGCAATTCTAAGAAATTATTTTGACAAAGAAATCACCAGTGTCCGTTAGACTTCTTTGTCATTTTTGTGTTGCTGCCACACTTGTGGTTTCATTGAGAAGTCTCCTGTTAGTGAAAAGATTGGCTGCTGAATTGGAGCTGACGCACACATCAGTCTGCACATGAGCGTTACCATCCGCAGGATCAGAGATACAGTATGAAAATGTTGAATTCATTCTTGGATCCTATTTAACATCAACAGAAGGTGCCATTAATTCACTGGAAATAAATTGTACCTAAATCTGTTTATATGTTTAAAAGGCAACCTAACACTTGGGGTTCCATATCACCGACTAATAATGCCAGAAGAGTTAACCGGAGCTCCAAAGAACATGTTGACTTGTTCTTATCACGTGTTGCTTCATAATGAAGCAGAACACCTCCAGACTGGAGGGTGAACAGTTACCAGCCCAGAACAGGTCCGGTGGTAATCTATTAAAGCCACAGCATTGTTCACTTTTAAATCAAACTGGACTTTTTTCCCTTTGTTTGGCTTTTGCAGACTTTTAACCAGGAAGCGTCACAGTGCGGGCAGAAGAATCCTTTTATTTCCCAGAGTAAACACTGACCACATGAGCAAGCGATTCTCAGTATTTGGTGTTAAAAATGTGTTCAGTCACAAACAAATGGAGCGGCATTTCTGTCAGGAGCTCTTCAGACAATTCATTTCCCAAAGGTTTGTGTTGATCGCAAGAAAACGGACATTTTTTTTCACTGGCTGACGTGAAATGAACTGAGGCACCTCAGCAGAATGAGCAACAAATGGATAAGACTTGATTACTATCATCGCCAAAGAAATACATTTACATAAAACGTTTCAGACACCCAGCTTCATCTTTTACAGCCTGCGAGTTAGCAGTCAATAAAGGGTGTCTTATATGGAAATGGGAACAGTTATGTTTGATTCAGTGTTCTGTGTGATATCGAGTGTTCCCTGTGGAGAAGTAAAGCAGGCTCTCTCTGCTTTGAAGGCAACCTCCAGAGAATGAGTTGGTGTCATCAGTCAGGACTCACTGAAGCCATCTGGGTGGCCTGTGTTAGCCTATTAAAAACCCTTTATGTTGGGATTTGCAGCATTTTGGCAGGTACATCTGTCGTGCTTTCATTGGCCTGAGGGACGCGGCTGTATTGATTAGCTGACCTACTTCCTGTTTTTGAGCCAACAGGATAACCCAGAAAAGTTTGGAGCAGCGGCAGGCACGCTGGCGACGTCGTCAGCTGAGAGCAGAAACACGACTGTAAACGGACTAGTTCTTACATAGCGCTTTTCTACCCTGTCTGAGCACTCAAAGCGCTTACACAGCACGTTTGCATTTACCCATTCATACAAGCACTTCCATGTGTAAGCAAGCTAACACATTCATACTCCAACGTTTGCATCAGAGAGCAACTTGGGGTTCAGTATCTTGCCTAAGGATACTTTGGCAAGCAGGCTGGAGCAGGCAGGATTGAACCGCTGACCTTCTGATCAGTAGGTGACCTGCTCTACCTCCTGAGCCATAACGTGATGAGATAAAGATATTTTTTAATGAAAAGGTTGTGATTGCTACGAAACACCTTTCCAACACGTTCTCATCACAGTCTCTGAATTAATATATTTTATATTCATGGACACAAATGTTACTTTTTTTTTACTTCACATACATGAACAATCAGACGGTGGTTTGTGAAATTGTAATAAATGTGTTGACTTGTGATCACAGACACAAATTGCTGTGCCTCCAGCATAGCTGCACAATTAATTGAATTTTTATCTTAATCGTGTTTTTGGCATCCCACAATTAAAACAACAACACGATAAACCAGCACTGAAAATGTGGAGCAGAAGCAAATCAAACATGTGCCTGCACAAGCCAATCACAGCCGCACGCTGCACCCATCAAGGTTCTGGAATGCTTTCTGGAAAAGTAAAAATATGAACCGAAATCAAATGTCCCTCGAAGCGGATCATCGTATGTCGCTTAGACATCCTTTGGATTAAAGGCAAATGATGCAAATAGTGCTGCAGTGTCTGTGTAGCAAGGCGACACAACCAACACAAGCAGCACAGCTGCCTCAAAACTACAACAAACTACAGACTGCAGTATAATGAATGCATGAAGGTCAAGAAAAACAAATGTTGCTAACAGAAATCATCCAGCATCAACTCAGCAACATGACAGCAGATCTGTCCAGCTCACAAAGCTGCACTGCAGTCACCAACCAATGCTTTACTCAGAGATGTGTGTTCAGTACACACCGTGAGTAACGAGGGCTTCCACACAATGGTCAGCATACTGGGCAGTTATAAACACAGAGGCACTAAGCCTTTCCTGCACATCCCGGCATATTCATGTGTTAGCCTATATTTTGGGCACAAAATAATTTAGTTGAAGTTCAAAAGATGTATTCCCATCAGTCATCCAGGCTGAATGGCGGGTGTGTGAATGAGCACTTTATCTGTAATTAACAGCAGCAAACTGTAAAGTCAAAGCAGCCCTCTTTGGGACAAAAGCTGCACTGAATTTGGCCCCAATTTTATTTTGATGCAAAGAGTTTGACATGCGTATGAATGCAGTGCAGCATGGTTTATGTTTATGTGACAGTGTCACTAAAATCAGTAATTTTGGCCGTAATCATATGGCCCCGCCTCCAGCGTGAAGTTCCTCTCAGGCAGGAGGATGTGCTGGAGTTTAAATTTCTCTTAAGACAGGACTGCTTGAATCCCACACGGAGTCAGTACTTATACGCTTATGTAATCTGTTTACACTTTATTTTTGCTGTTTCACATTTTGTAAACACTACAGTATTTTTATTGCTTATCTACACACTGACAGGCTGGTAGTGTTTCTTTGGCTTCTTCCTCCTGTGATAGCATACCTAAAGACCACATACAGGACTTCCCAAATCCCATTTTACATCAGTGATTTGACTTCTTAGTTTTGTGTGGAACAGGCTGAGACACATTGCTCCTGATACAGAACTGAACCACGAAGAAAATAACAACTACACCAGTACCATGTCGTCACTTTTCCCCCTGAAAACTGCAATATATTCACAAATGTTTCATAGTTTCACTTCCTGTGTGTCTGTTTATGGAAGCAGGGCATCCATCCGGCTTATCCCATCCAGCACCAACCGAAAAATAATCCTGTCAGTCTGTTGGTCCAAATGTTATGGTTGAAAATGCTGCACAGTAGAAGCACTGTTAATAAATGAAGGGTTTCTTTTCAGTGACATAAGTGAATTAACTTGGGAACGGTTACACAAAGTGTTCTGGTTGTATTGCAGCATCCCACGCAGGCATGTGCGGTAAGTTCAGCAAAACAGCAACGGGCAGTGTGTTAGTGGATGGAGATGATTGTGAGTGGATTAATGTGCAGCTCATTGTTAAAATAAAGTGATAGGTTTGCTCGCACAAGGTTTTCCAATCTAATATGTTGGTCAGTGCTCGTTATGCTATAATAAGTATGCAGCAGGAACTTAAATTGAGCAAACAGAAGTGTATCAGAGGTAATCAGTTCATCCTGTGGAAGAGTGGGACACACAAATGAAAGCCTGCTTCCTGCTGCTGCTGCTGAGGTAAATAAATGTGCCGTCATACGCAGTTTAAGCCTGATTGGGTTTAGTGTGTCATTTTATTTATTCTTACATTCAAAGCTCCTTCAAAAGGAAAAAGTCAAGAAATTAATAACTTAAAATAATGACAAATTTCATTATAATTATGGGAAAATGTGCTGTTTTCATGAACTAACAGTTTATATTATTTCATATTTGTTTTTGGATCTGAGTGAACTCTGACCCATGAAATCCAGTGACCTGTTTTTGCAGTGGCCAGCTGAACTAACAGAAGGACATGCTTCATTTAGGAAATTGTTTATCTTTTTGCATATTGATTGCACAGTAAATTCACATATGTATGAGTAGGAGAAGGGATGTTACATGTGTGAGGTCAGTCCAGTGATTTAAAATGACATATTTAAGGTGTCCTGATATTTGCAGACACCTGGCAGTGTAACACACAGCGGTGTCCTCTGTGGCAAACAGTAATTACACTGCTTGCTGTTCAGTGTTTGCGATGGCTCTTCAGTGTGTAGGGTCGGTAGAAGAAGTGTGGAGTTAAAAATGGGCACACAGATCAATATTTACACAACACACATGGTGTTGGAAATAATGTGGGACGTTGGAGATCCAGGAGAGATACATTTCAGAAGGACATGAAAGTAAGTGAGCATAATAAATGTCAGATGACGCAGTGTGGGAAACGTGCACTGGGGTTTATCAGTTACTTTAGATCTGCCTAATCAAGATGCTTTTGTAACAACAATTGTGGTGATGATGATGATGATGAGGATGATGAGTGTTGTGCCTTTAAAAAAGCAGCTTATTACATCATAGCAACATTACCTACTAAGCCAGGTAACTCAGAACAGCTCCTTTCCATTACAAAAAGTGAACTTTCCCATGCATGTTGATCATATTCCGAGGGGGGGGGGTACTGTACAATTATTTCTCTAAATTTGACTTTGAGTTGGAACTGGGAGCATCTCCTTGCCTGCTGACAGCCACAAGTTTGAGCCAACCTGAACACAAGGCACTGAATGTTTGTTTGCTTGTTTTGTGGCAACAGAAGGAAAAAAGGAAGTATTGTAACATTATAACTGTAAACACTTTGCTTTACTCACAACAAACAAAGCAACTAATCTGAGCACACTAACAAGTTTCTTTGTAACCACTCAAACGACTTAATATTTCTGTCTTTTACGTTGATCACTGAGACAAACTAGGCAATTACAGAGTCGTAATCTCTTCATGACTAAGAGATGAAAAACTATAATAATATCCATCCATCCATCCATTTGCTTATCTGGGGCCAGGAGGCAGTAGCCTCCCCCACCACAGAAGCCCAGACCTCCCTCTCCCCAGCCACCTCCTCCAGCTTATCCGGGGGAACACCGAGGTATTCTCAGGCCAGCCGAGAGATATTTTCTCTCCAGCATGTCCTGGGTCTGCTCCGGGGCCTCCTCCTGTTAGGACATGCCCAGAACACCTAACCCAAGAGATGCCCAGGAGGCATCCTATTCAGATGCCTGAGCCCCCTCAGCTGGCTCCTTTTGATGTGGAGGAGCAGCAGCTCTACTCAGACTGCCTCTTGAATGACTGCACTCTTCACCCTGTCTCTAAGGGAGAGCCCAGTCTTCAGTCATTCTTTCAGTCGCTACCTGAAGACATAGGTGGAGGTAGGGATGTAGAATGACCAGTAAATCAACAGCTTCCTTTTTACGCTCAGCTCCCTCTTCACCAGTGCAGACCCGTGCAGCGTCCGCATCAGCGCAGCCACAGTCCCAATCAGGCTGTCAGCCTCCCACTCCCCCTCTTCCCTCAGTCATAAACAAGACTCTGTGATACTTAAACTCCTCCACTTCCTGCAGCAACTCATCCCTGACCCACAGTGGGCACTCCATCCTTTTCCAGCTGAGGACCGTGGCCTCACTTAGAGGTGCTCATACCTGCTGTTGTACAGCAGTAAACCTTGGTTGTCTCCCATTGGTTGGTGGAGGGCTTTGTGGTCATATTCATCAACTGCAGAGAAGGTGGAAAACTCTAAAAAATGTTCAAAGTGCAGTTTTCATCCATTTGACACAAATAGTGTTGCAATCTCAGTCATTTTCATTCCTGACCCAATGTCATGTGATCAAGGTCACAGGCACCCCCAGCTCTGCTCATTTTGTCACAAAATACTGTGGAAACATTTTTCTTTCAAGCCAGACTTCTTGATTTTAGCTGGCTGCTTTCTCACTTATTTTCAGTCCAGTCCTGATACCTGATCACTGTTTGCCTGTTAAGACATTTACCTTACCTCTGAATCAGTCATGCATTAAAAAGCACCTAACTCAAAGGATGAACCAGTGTTGTGTCTATAAGTAAGACTGAACTTAGCAAAAGATCATTTGTATTTGTAAGCACTTGGTTTCTGTGTTTGTCCAACAGCAGCCTTTTGGAGAAACACATTACTTGCTCCTATTTCTTAGCTCTATCTGTGAAAAAGGCCAGAGATATGGAGATATCCCAGTGTGGTGTGCAGTGTGCCGGACAAAAGAAGGACAAAGGCTGAAGTGACAGGCCTAAAAACTGTCTACAGCAGTGACAACAAAAAAGCCAGCGCAGACCTGACATCGGGGAGAGTTGCCCTTCACTGAAGCCTCAGTGGAAAGGTGGCTGTCAAGAAGCCATTCTTAAGGAAGGGAGACAGGGAGGGAAGGCTGAGGTCTGCTGAATTTACCAGAACTGGACTGAAAACCAGTGGCAACAAGTCTTATGGAGTGCTGAATCTAAATTTGACATTTTTGGTTCAAATTGTCATCAATATGTGTGGAAGAGGTCAGGAAAGAGGTACCACAGTGCTGCATTTCAGCCACATGGAGATCTGGTCACCACACAATAAAATCTGGAAAGCATTTAATGGATAACACCTTCATTTTCCACTTGACAATGATCCCAAACACACTGCCAATGCAGTAAAAGCATACCTGGATAGAAAACCTATCAGTCACGGGTCGGCCTCCCCAGAGCCCGGAGCTCAGCATTCCTGAAGCAGTGTGGATCAAAAGGCAGAAACATCCCAAGAGGAGCCTTGAATGTCCTTCTGGAGAACTCTTCCTGAAAAGCTTGTGTAAGAGAGTTCAGGCTCTGTTCAAATATTGACTTTCAAGCTCGTTAGAATTGTACAAATTCTCTTTGGCTTTGTATATACTGTTTTCCACGTGTGTTTCATTAAATCGTTGCCTCACTTCTCATTTTCCCTGCAAAATATAAAGAAATAAGGAGTGGTCAGAGACTTTGTCTAATTGAAGTTCTCTGGTAAGCACTGGGCGCCAAACATGTGGAATAACCTGAAGTGAAGAGAAAGAAGAAGCATAAAAATGCATCATTGGCTTTATTCTACAAGGTGATGTTTCCTAAGCTCTTTTTATACTTATTTGCTTATTTTTATACTATCTCTGCTGCATAATCACAAACCAGCATGCTTACAATGAGATACTTCAACTCTGCGGAGCGAGTGCTCTAAGGTAAGAATTGAAAATTATGTCCCTAAATTGGTTTAGCTCGGAGACAACAGTATTTTTGCAAGTTGAGGAATAACAGCTCCCTTATTTCCTCACACGCACACTCAAATACACACATTATTGCCATCTCCCCCCATCATGACCAACGGCTGTGTGAGTCCTTTAATATCTGCCTGAATAATACAGAGGCATTTCAGGAACCGGGAGTCGCTCCTTGCCTCATTCCAGGCCTTGCTGCCTGGCACAGCCTGAGCGAGAGATATCAGGAATTTTCCTTTTTCTTCTGTCACCTTAATATCGCTTTTCTCCCCTTTCCCTCCCTGCATTCCATTTCCTATATCTCACCCTTCTCCCCCTGCTGCTCTCCTCATTATGAGGTTTATTGCTCCTTTCGGCTCTCAGGCTCTCTTCTTCTCTACAAAATGAGTGAATGAAAATGTGTTCATGTGAACATGCCCACCATCCCTCTGATTGCTTCAATTAGTCAGCCTCTCTGTCTTGGCTAAGGCATGTTTAACCATTCTTATTATATTTTCCCCAAAGTTATGGTAGCTGTTTCATCATCTGTTGAGATTAGTGATCTTCATTTCATTGGGAAGGTTTCATCACCTTAATCCCTGTGTCACATGTTTCTTCACGCTTAAAGCTCCTCGCAGACTGAAAATGCCAGGATGCAGAGCTGGAATTAGAGGAGGAAAACAGGAGCAGAGAGGCTGGAGAGTTGAAAAGGAGAAAGATGACAAAGTGAGGGAGGCAGACTGCGTCAGGAAGCCTGCTGGTTCAAAGCAATAAGTGATGTTTGGAAAAAAGCCAGTCTGGGAGAGGGTGACAGTTATGGATCGTGTGTGTGCGTTTGCGTGTGTGCAGTCACAGGAGTGTGTTTGTGTGCGCATACCATCCACGCTAGTTTCTTTTGGTCATTTTAGTTCCTTGTTTGTGCTTTTTGTGGGTTGTCTTTTCTCCCTTGGAAAGTGTCTTTGGGTGTCATAAAAGGCACTTATAAATAAAATGTATTATTATTATTATTAGTGTGTTTCTCAGTAAACACGCAACAGGTACGCTGTATATTTTTAACTTCGATGTCCACATCAGTATTGTGTAAATGTGACTGAAACAAAAGAACAAGAAAACCCTGTGGCTGGAAACCCTGGAAACCAGTCCAGGATGCACCCAACCTCCTTCCTAAACCTGGGAGAGGCTCCAGCTGCACCTGTGAGCCTGGATAACCCTGGATAACCCTGGATAGCCCTGGATAGCCCTGGATAACTCTGAATAAACACTTAATAAAATCAAGGCATAGACTTCACTTAAACCTTCTGACCCCAGGAGCAATATGGATGCATAATACACCTCAGTTGTATTATGCATCCATAGCTTTTTTCATTTTTCTTTTACAATATTTTAGAATGACAATTTTATATTTTATTTTATTTTGCATTTTGCCATGCAGATATTCAGTTTTAATTTAAGGTTACCAAGTAATGTGAGAATTGTTTAGCAATCACAGCCATTTTCATGCACAGTTCTGTGTGGCTCCAAACTAACTGGGCAAACTGGCTATAATTTTAATGTATATATAGAAGGATTGTTTTCATACTTGGATGACTTCCAGAAATCTAGACACCAATAACATCATCACTCGTTACTAGTTTGTGGGTCTTTCTGTGTTCAGTGTTGTCTTCAGTAATTTAAAAACAGACCGCACTAAGTTGAGATCAGGTGACTAACGTGGCCATTGAAGAATATCCCATTTTTTGCCTTGAGAAACTCTTGGGTTGCTATTGCATTATGCTTTGGGTCATTATACCGTTGCACTTTGAAGTGTTGTCCAATCAGTTTTGCACTGTTTGGCTGAATATGAGCAAAGAGTGTAGTATAGTATAAACACAGTTCCCCTGGCAGCCCTGCACACCCATGCTGGTACCTGCTGGTACCTGCTGGTACCTGCTGGTACCTGCTGGTACCTGCTGGTCCATCCTGATACATGCTGGTCCCTGCTGGTACATGCTGGTCCATGCTGGTCCATGCTGGTGCCTGCTGGTGCCTGCTGGTATGTGCTGGTACGTGCTAGTCCATCCTGATACATGCTGGTCCCTGCTGGTATGTGTTGGTACGTGCTGGTCCATGCTGGTACCTGCTGGTATGCTGGTAAGTTAATCTTGGTTTAATTTGTCCAAAGATGTTTTTTCCAGATCTGTACATAATTTTCTGGCAGTCTGTGGCTCCTGTTCTTGAGTGCAGCCAGTGATTTTCACCTTGTTGTAAACCATCTCTTGATGTTGGACTTTAACAGTGATACGCCCACCTCAGAGTGTTCTTGACTTCTGTGTTGTGAAGGGTGGAACTCATTCTGTCACCATTTTAGCTGCTTTCAGTGGTTTCCAGGCCTTTGGTGCTGCCAGTGCTGCATTCAGTCTTTTTAAGAATGTTCCAGATTGCTGATTTGGGCACTCCTGAGGTTTTTGCTATCTCTGTGATGGGTTTATTTTGTTTTTTTCATCCTTGCACCCGCATTGATTGGACCTCATATTTAGAGTTCCAGTAAAAAGTTCAACAGTCAGACTCAACTCTAGTTCTTTTATTTATGTCATAATGTGTACATAGTAATATAAGGGCAGTGTGTAATTTCCTGCTTCTGTGGATCCTGTTGCAGATTTTTTAAAATGTATCTAATAATATATAAATTGAAAGTTTGTGTGGTGTGTGTAGAAGTGCTATTTGGTATGGAAAATACATTTCAGTGCCTTGACATACATTTGTGCAAGCCTGGGGGAGAAACTGGGAAGGAGGGGGGTTAATTAAAGAAAGTGACTGGAATAAAGGAATATGTAACAGATTGTAATGAAGGAAAGATGGAGGGTGTGTGTAGGTACTGTGTGTGTGTAGCAAGCTCAGTGGCTTGAAGATGATACATTGACTAGTACTGCATATGTCTCCTTAAGTTCTAGTACACCCGGTCAGTATCTCAGTTGGCTCACTTTTGGCCCATAAATCATTCACATACCGAGACTGATGTACACACACACACACACACACACACACACACACACACACACACACACACACACACACACACACACACATAAACAGCATCCAGAAACACAACACCGCTGTGACCTGTGATCCACACCCGGTGACCCTATTTGTGAGTTATATCTATATTACACTATCCAGTGATAGATGAGTGACCTTCAAGTGAAAAGTTATTGATCATTGCCCTCATATAATCTGTCGTTTCAGAAAATGTGGTGCGCACACAGACTGTGTATTAAAAAGGGTAGCGAATGTGTGTATATGAATTTATTCTTCTTGGTGACATGAGGTCCTTTACAGTTACTTTACACGAGAGTCCCGTCTCATTGTTTCCTTACCGGTGCATCGAGGCACAGAACCAAGTGACAAAACATGGCTTCGACAAAATGCCAGAATATGGCATCATAGGAAGGAGAGTGTGTTGTCACAAACCAACAGGTGACATCACCATTCCTACATTTATTTTTTTTTTAGACATCCCACACTTTTAATGGTCCTTTCTAATGGTAGGTGTTTAATAGCCACAGCAGGGACGCTCTGGTAGAAACCATGAGTTCCAGTAAATCAGGGCAGTGATTCTCTGGAAGAAGACTGTGCTGTGGTAACTGAAACACTGAACGCCCAGCTATGCCAGTCTATGGTGATGCAGGTAACATCCTTACATTTGTTGAGCAGTGATTCAGTTTTGCACACACCTCTACTGTAGATCTGAAACCAAGAAATCATTGTATGATTGAAGTGAAGTTTAAATTCAAGTCAGGTTCACTGTGCTCTCCAAGTCACTTTGCAACCCCGCTGTGCCCCAGCTCCTCCTACTCATGCCATGTCTGACTTACTCAGCACCACATCTGGTGTCACTGATGGCAGTTTCTTCCTGTGCTATGGTCGTGCTGTAGGTTTTCTTCCCGTCTCTTTTTATTATATGTGCATGGAGGAACAGGCAGGTCCCAGAACAGTGCCAGACCATCATATATAAAACGACTGTATATGGAAATATCAATAATTTTTTTATTATAGTAGTCCTGAATAATTCAGTTCAATTCAATTTTATTTATATAGCGCCAAATCACAACAAACAGTCGCCTCAAGGTGCTTTGTATTGTGGGTAAAGACCCTACAATAATACAGAGAAAACCCAACAATCAAACGACTCCCACTGAGCAAGCACTTGGTGACAGTGGGAAGGAAAAACTCACTTTTAACAGGAAGAAACCTCCAGCAGAACCAGGCTCAGGGAGGGGCAGTCATGTGCAGGTAGGGGGGGAGTGAAAGGAGAATAAATTTCATTTCTACTAAACTTTGTTTAACTGAAGCAGGAAAAGGCCATGAAAGCAGCAGGTGTTGTTTGGTGACTAAATACGAGTGAGGCAGCATGTAACACTGGGACCCTGCCACCAAAGCATATAAACACATTTCAGTCAGAACTAGTTCCTCTTTACACCTGTGTGTGTTTTCTGTGATGTGTCAGAATGCCGTATGTGGGAAAGAAACACAAAACACTAACCTGTAAGATGATGTTGTTGGTCAGCTGGTAGCCAAGACACTGGTGAATGAGACCCTGATGGATAAGCATGAATGAAGCAGTTGATCTGTCTGAATGCATTAATCGTTTACAATCATAAATAGCTAATGTCAAGAAATGATGCTAAAAATAAGGCAGAAATGCAGGTTACTGAATCCTCGTGAATGTACTGAAAATGACATGGATCCTTTGGTTATTTGAAATAATGTTTCCAGTACAACCACAACTTACAACTTGTAGTGCCACAGCTACTAGATACTGCCTGCATTGTAGTATTGTCCTTGATCTTTCTCACACGCAAATGCACACTCATGGAGGAAATTATTACTGGCAGAGTATCTGCACAGTTAAGAGACCTCGAGTCCTCTGCTTGTTACACAGAACGGGACACTCTGCAGGTTGCTGCCTGTAATGATGGTCCACAGGGCGAAGGCTGTGCACTCTGCTAATGGCTTTCTGCAAGAGTCTGTATGATGTGCATGTGGAATCGCATGTTGTGTGTAATAGTGTATGGACATGTCCATGCACTGAGTTCATTTATCCATGTCTTTGATATACTGATAAGTATGCATGCAATGCAGTATTTGTGATATGGTGTGTGTGTGTGTGTGTGTGTGTAGATTTATAGGCATGCCTCCATGCTCTCCAACGATGTGGGACTGAGCCATGAATCAGCTCAGCCTGTAATGAATTCTGATGGCCCACAAGAGAGGAAAGTGAGGAAGAGGGGGAAGATGAAGAGGAGAAGGAGGAGTAGGAGGGGGAGGAGGATAGATGTGGTAAAAGGGAGGATAAAATATATGGAAATGACAGGATACATGAAAAGTGGAGGAATGGAAAATACCCAGTGTTAGCTCACCCTTCTTCAAAATGCTTTTTTTTCTGTTATTTTAAAACTGTTATTGACACCTTCTTCTTCCTCATCCTGATGCTCTGCTTGAAGTGGCTCTGAGCGTGGCCGGGTTGGCTGTTCCAGATGAGCTGGTCTGTTTCAGAAACTGAAGATCTATCATAATCTAGCTTTATAGTGCTGATGTCAGAGGTGGGAGGAGAATGGCCAGACTGCTTCATGCTGATAGGAAATAACCAGTCATTACAACCAAAGCATGCAGAAGAGCATCTCTGACTGTATAACACACTGGACCTTGAAGCAGATGGTCTACAGCAGCAGAAGACCACACTGGGTACCGCTCCTATCAGCTAGGAATTCAGGCTACTTTTTGCACGCGCTCACCTATAATAGAAGATTGGAAAAACGTTGTCTGGTCTGATGAGTCGATTTCTGCTGTGACATTCAGATAATAGAGTAAGAAATTGGCATAAACAAGATGAAAGCATGGTTTCATTCTGCCGTGCATCAACAGTTCAGGCTGATGGTGGTGGTGTAATGGTGTGGCAGATATTTTCCTGGCACATGTTGGGACCTTTAGTCCCAACTGAGCATTGTTTAAACGTCATCATTACTCACATCTCCTTCTCTGTATGGCCACTGTGTGCCCATCTTCTGATGGCTGCTCCCAGCAGGATAACACACCATTGCACGAATCTCAAATCATCTCAAACTGTTTTTTTCCACTGTATTCAAATTACTTCGACAGTCACGAAATCGCAATCCCAGAGACCACTTTTGGGATGCGGTGGAATGGGAACATCGTGGTCCTGGGTCGTTTGCCCTGTTGTCACGTTTGGATGTGAGTCTGTGTTCCAGTTTTGGTCTTTTCCTGTTTTATTTTGACAATTTCCTGCTCGTTGTGTGTTCTGTTCAATTTTTGCGTCCCCTGTCTCATTAGTGTCATTCACTCCACCTGACCTTCCCAGCTGTTTCCTCTTGTCTCGTTACCTTGTGCGTGTTTATATTGCGTGTTCCTCTGTCCATTGTTGATTTTGGGATTTGTGTATTGCTGTGAAGTCAAGTAACTTCAGTATTAAATAGCACTTCCAGTTAAGGTTGTTGTCTCGCATCCTGCCTTTGGGTCCTACCCTGCCTGCCACACAGCCAACACGTAACGGGGAGATTTGCATCATGGATGTGCAGCCAGTAAATCTGCAGCACCTGCATGATTCATTTCAGTTCAATTTTATTTATATAGCGCCAAATCACAACAAACAGTCGCCTCAAGGCGCTTTGTATTGTGGGTAAAGACCCTACAATAACACAGAGAAAACCCAACAGTCAAAACGACCCCCTATGAGCAAGCACTTGGCGACGGTGGGAATGAAAAATTACCTTTTAACAGGAAGAAACCTCCAGCAGAACCAGGCTCAGGGAGGGGCAGTCATCTGCTGCGACCAGTTGGGGCTGAGTGGAGAGAGACAGGACAAAAGACATGCTGTGGAAGAGAGCCAGAGATTAATAATAATGATTAAATACAGAGTGAAGTATAAACAAGTAAATAAAGGTGAATGAGAAGAAACAGTGCATTATGGGACCCCCCTCAGCAGCTTAGGCCTATAGCAGCATAACTAAGGGGTGGTTCAGGGTCACCTGATCCAGCCCTAACTATAAGCTTGATCATAAAGGAAAGTTTTAAGCCTAATCTTAAAAATAGAGAGGGTGTCTGTCTCCTGAATCCAAGCTGGGAGCTGGTTCCACAGATGAGGGGCCTGAAAGCTGAAGGCTCTGCCTCCCATTCTACTTTTAAGTATCCTAGGAACCACAAGTAAGCCAGCAGTCTGAGAACAAAGTGCTCTATTGGGGTGATACGGTACTATGAGGTCTTTGAGATAAGATGGGGCCTGATTATTCAAGACCTTGTATGTGAGGAGAAGGATTTTAAATTCTATTCTAGATTTAACAGGGAGCCAATGAAGAGAAGCCAATATGGGAGAAATCTGCTCTCTCTTTCTAGTCCCTGTCAGTACTCTAGCTGCAGCATTTTGGATCAGCTGAAGGCTTTTCAGGGAGCTTTTAGGACAGCCTGATATTAATGAATTACAGTAGTCCAGCCTAGAAGTAATAAATTCATGGATTAACTTTTCAGCATCAGTGTGAGAAAGGATGTTTCTAATTTTATAAATATTGTGCAAATGCAAAAATGTGGTCCTACATATTTGTTTAATATGTGCATTGAAGGACATATCCTGGTCAAAAATGAGTCCAAGATTTCTCACAGTGTTACTGGAGGCCAAAGTAATGCCATCCAGAGTAAGTATCTGGTTTGACACTGTGCTTCTAAGATTTGTGGGGCCGAGTACAAGAACTTCAGTTTTATCTGAATTTAGTAGCAGGAAATTAGAGGTCATCCAGGCCTTTATGTCTTTAAGACATTCCTGCAGTTTAACTAATTGATGTGTGTCATCTGGCTTCATGGATAGATACAGCAGAGTATCATCAGCATAACAATGAAAATGTATGCAATGCTTTCTAATAATACTGCCTAAGGGAAGCATGAATAATGTAAATAAAATTGGACCCTGTGGAACTCCATAATTAACCTTAGTGTGTGAAGAAGACTCCCCATTTACATGAACAAATTGGAGTCTATTAGATAAATATGATCCAAACCACTGCAGTGCAGTACCTTTAATACCTATGGCATGCTATCATGTCAGTATGGACTAAAAGTAAATCTGAGGAATGTTTCCATCTCATTGTTGAATTAATGTCACAAAGAATTAAAGCAGTCCTGAGGACAAAATGAAGTCCAATCTGATACCAGGATGGTGAACCTAATAAAGTGGCTAGTGAGTGTATAAAATTTGTTATACAGCCAAATAATAGACGATAAACTATGTGCAGTGGTAAACAGTTAACAAAAACCTTTTTATTAAATTTGGCAAAAAGATTTCCTTTTATTAAGGTGCTGTAATGCACAGAACCTGCACCAGAAATGACATCATCGTTAATCCAATTCTGTTTTTTCTTATGGTCTGTCACATATACTGTTACAGTGGTGGGTGCTCATAAAACCATGGCTACATTTATAATTGGTCAGATTCTTGGATTTAGAATAACACTCATGGCTCTGTATGATGTCAGAGTGGATAGCCGTGATGTGGTCATCTCAGGCACACAGCTCTGGCTGTGAGTCGGCTCCTCCCACCTTCTGTTTACACCTTGCACTTGCACCGTGCAGCCAATTAGAAGAAAGCTATAAAGGAGGGGGAACAGTGCTTAAACAACATGCACAGTGAGAATTACGGGATGAGGATAATTTTAAACTGTAAATTATGCTGAGCTACTCTGATAGACTCCAAAATTAAAACATACAGGAATAAACATAATAGGCCCATTTAATGAGCCTAGTTAATGCTGGTTGGTACATCGTATTGTACCACAGAGAATGTCTTGTACTGTAGCAGCATGGTTATAAAAATAAACAGCACATTTTTAATCTGCTGTACTCTTTCAGTTTCAATCAAAACTCCTATCTCAAACTTTGCTCCTTCTTTAGATCTCAGGTCGTGCCCTACACACATTCCTCACATTCTTCACAAAGCAGGCAAACAGGCAATTATTGAGTTGTTCTGTCAATCAGCTTCTCCCATTCTGTATTATTTTGTATTGATCTAAGCACACAATTACAAGTCCATTCTGTCTCTTGGCAGAACATGAAAGCCAGAATCACACAAAACATCTATTTTCACATCACGGAGCAGATACTGTACCATATACAGCAAATCATTACTAATTAGAGTAAAAGCCAACATTGATCTCATAACATGGTATACAACTCTGTTTGCTAAAAGTAATAGTAAAATTAATCATGTCATCATATGTGTGTGTGTGTGTTTTGTATTACCGCTAAAAATGCATTTCAAAAAACAAAAGCTGACTGAGTGAGTGAGTCATGCACGACAAATAAGCAAAAGAACCACAGAACATTATTTTGTTATTCATTTCCGTCAAATAAATAAAATACACTAATTTCACATTGGAAAGGGAATCCAGTTTCTATAGCACAGTTTAGCTTATTAAAGTTCTCATAATTAGCATTGGCTAGAAACGTAGGCAGAGCACAGTACAGCTAATTGCATTTGTTGCAGCACTCAGTGGAACGAGCAGGAAGGGATGTACCGCCAGCATGAGAGCAGTATGTTCTATAAGAGATGCACTGAAAGAGAAAAATGAAAAGGAACATGGAACCCCCGGGCGCCATAAGCAGCTATAATCAATACACAGGGGAGCAGCCATGCTTGTTCTGCCCTCAGAGCTGGAGGCTCACAGCTCCCGAGGATGCACACTGTACTCCACTTTGTGGGCATGCTGACCTAAAGTGATGTTGATTGATTGTTGCGTAGTCTGCCAACCACTCCCCTTCTCACCCCCACCCCCCTGCCTGCCCCCTCTACAGGCACTGCTTTCCTGCACACCCTCTTTGCACGTTTCTTCATCTTTCTTTTCCCTCATCTATAAAATGTCTTCTTGTTGCAGGGAGACAGTTGATAGTGGTCATTATTTCCATGCAAACACACACACAAACACACACACATACACACACACACACACACACACACGGGCACCGAAAAGAAGTGAGCATATCTACGAGGGTATGTGAACCTGCGGATCGTAGTTTGATCACAGCTGCTGCCGTTCATGTGGATGGAGGGTTTGAAACATTTCAGCGTATGTGGTTTAACACATACACGATGTGGCGTCTGCTTCCACGGCTGCAGATGTTTCAAATCTCCGGGTCTGGTGCATCCCACAGCCTCTATGGCAGCAGAATACTGATTGATAATCAATCATGTATTAGCAGCCTTCGCACAGGCCCTGAAAAACACCCATCTCTCCAGCACTGCAATGTGCTAAATGCACAATGTGCTCCAGCATCTTTTTCACAAGCTTTGACATTTCTTGCTCTCATCCCTCTGGAGAGTGTTTGTGTAGGATGCAATTTGTTTTTCCAACAACAGCTTAATTTGCATCCAGGTTTTGACACATTTACTGCCACCACAGCTGTTCACTTCAGATTTTTCATGCATTTCTTTCTTTTTTATTTTTAATTAAACCTATTAAATTAAAAATTAAAAAGACATTTTATAATACAGAAATAGTGACCATTCCTAATGTAGCAAACGAGGTTTTTTGTTTTATCACAGATCATTTTTCATATTATTTATATCACGATTTTCAGCACCTAGGTTGATTTAGAGCAATTTAAAAAATGTTTTGAATTAAAATATGTTATTTATTCATCAGTTTTTTTAATCAGTTAACTTCTTTGCAGAGGCCAAGTTTATTTGCATATTTTTTTAATAGGGCTCAAATTTGGTGAATTTTCAGCTTAATGAAATAAATGAAAATGTAAGCGGCAGCTTGGCAGAGCAGTGACCTGTGTGTCCACACGTATGGAAGCCTGCAGAAGGGGAACGACATGGTTGCAGTCAGATATACAAAAAGGGTGGATTTTTTTTTTATTGCAATTTTGTTTTTTCCTGTTTTTGCTTCTTCAGCCACATGCAGCCAAAGCCTGCTCAGATGTAACTACTCAGGCTAAAAACCAAAATCTTCTTGCTTGCGATGTTTGTGTGTCCCGATTGTCTGTGTGTAGATGGTAACACCCAGCTTACTTGATTGCTAACTGATAAACATGCTTTCTGACTGAAGTATTGTGCTGGTAGTG
Source organism: Pterophyllum scalare (assembly GCA_024447675.2). NCBI lineage: Eukaryota > Metazoa > Chordata > Actinopteri > Cichliformes > Cichlidae > Pterophyllum > Pterophyllum scalare. The sequence continues at coordinate 63,234 of JAMQGT020011903.1, read as the reverse complement.
TGTGGTTGCCATGCAGAGATTTGCAGACACATGTGTACATGCTGCAGACCGGTACCGTCACCAGGGGGCAGTATAATAAATATGTGGCACTCCTGTTTGTGTTGGTGCTGTTGTTGGCCCTTTAGCTTAGTACAAAGAGCTTTTTTTGAATTTGTGTTGAACTTTGCTGTCACTGTCTTTCCTGTTCAAGTCAGCTTTGTGTATGCAGTGCATGCAGTACCATCGCTGCCACTGGGCTACCTGCTGTTGGTTCTTTGGAGAACTGCATACGTCTCTCAGCTCCGGCATTGAGTAGAATTCCTAAATCCCTCTCTCGGTGTACGTTTACTGAGACCAACGCAGGACCATGAATCCTGCATGAGTTGCTCCCGGCTGGCTCTACATTCCTGGTAGTAGATACTGCCTCCAGGTTATAACCATATGCTTACACTGCTCTCACTGCAGAGACCATTCAGTAAACTTTTATGCATCACAACACTGCAAATTCCCAGCACTATAGCCTCTGCATCTCCAAGTTTCTGGCACCATCTCTCTTTCTTTTCTTTCTTTGCTGTCGCCGCATCAACTATGACTAAAACACAAGTCATTTCTTCCAAAGTCTGAATCCTTTCAGCACTATGTTGACTAAGTTTACACATTTTGGCCCTTCTTTTTATTGGATTTGACAAGTGCCCAATGATCGAGGCCATTCCAGGCCTCACGCATGTTTGATATTAAGATAGAATATGTGGAATATGTGCCGGTTTACTGTTTGGAGTCTCAGTTAACTCCAGAATAACCCATCAGCTAGTTGCTGTTGCTTTGAAGGCAAGCCTAAGGCTGTGGAAAACCAAATTCTTCCCACTTGTCTTTACACAACTCTGCCTCTAATCGATACAAAGAAGATAATCTTGTCCTCTGAAACACAACATGGAGCAAGCTTTAACGACGCCGATGGGAAAGTGGGTCACTGTAGCAGCAAAGAGCAGGATTGTGAAGAAAATATAAGCACCAGAACACAGTGAAGATTGGAGAAAAGATAACAAGCAACCTTTATCATCATTAATCAAATCAGTAATCAGACTCAGCCAAAAATAGCTCCAGAGTATCTCCTTTCTTAAAGGGGCCTGTAAGTGCAGACAGAGAGGTTTTCTATGGTATCGGGCAACTTTACGTTGTTCTAGTCACAAATAAATGCACATAACTCAGTAATTTTGCTGCATCTATAATTGTCACATGATAACTTGTGTCCCAAACACGCACCGGCAAGAAAATAGAGATTCAAATAATATCTGTGCAGGTCTCGTTGAAAGGTTACCTTTAAATAAAGTAACGCCACTGAAGGCTGTGACGGCGGCGCTGCCCCCACAGCTTTGTGGGTCTGATGTTTAGCCGCCTGCGGTCCTCACGCTGCTTCACTTTCTCCGTGTATCCAAAGCTGGGAAGTGTCAACAGCTTGAGCCTGTATGTACTGATGCAGCCAAGGCCATCAGCATGACTAATGGCTGGCATTAAGACTCTGTAGGGTAACAGGTATGATTCACATGCAGACTTTCTGTGCGCTCTTCAGCATTCATTACACTTTAATCCAGACATGCTCTGATGCTTGACATTAAAAACACTGCTCAATTTTTCACTCACATGCGGGAAGAATTTTAGCAGCTGATTTCAGCGCCTCTGAAAACAAACAAACTCTTTGTGCTAAATTCAACAAATTCCACCTGTGTTTGCTGAACATTTCATTATAGAAGAAGAAGAAGGCACCTCCACCTTTCAGGCTTCGGGTATTTCATCAGATTTTTGAACCTGGCTTCAGCCATAAGAGCACTTGTGAGGTTGCTGCAGGGCGATGAGCGCTCGCGTCGGGCTGATTGAGGTTATGTCTCAGGCTCTACACCAAACTAAAAGAATAAACTCTGTTTTTCAGCCTTTTATGGTGAGACTTGGATTTCTTCTGTTGGAAGAAGTCTGTAACACACTGTTTACACACCTTATGGTCAGCCTGGTGATTGTGGTCCAACAATAAATTAACGTGGATCTTTGCAATGCTCAGGCCTCAACCTGCTCTTTCATTTCTGGGATTATTGTAATGCTTTTATGCACTTACAGTAGTCACTGTGAAATAGACATGCGGGCTCCTTGTTTACCTAAAATATACACTTTTGGTTTATTGAACAATTGAGTGACGTTATGAAACACTGATCCTCATGGAAGAAGTGAAACCGCGTTCTGCGGAGGATTTTGAAGTACCACGATTTTTTATTGGCTCGCTTTGTTCTGGCGTTAGAATGATGATGACAGCTCTTTACGTTTTCCATATTTGATATTCTGGGACCCCGCGGCAGTTCTTCAGTCCAGTTCAGGTCCTCAGGTCATCCACTGTGTGAATACAAACCATTTTAGCTTCTCTCCCTTTCAGGCCATCCTCCTATTAAACCAGCTTTCTTCTGATTGGCTTCTTCTGACAAACAAAAGACTTGAACCGCAGTGGGTGGTTGGGGCTGCTGTCCTCGGCTAACATACGATATAGTCATATGGATATTCTTTATAGTCAACATCATAAAAACCCAAGTGTAGGAAAAACAAACTTCGGCCATGCTTAATGTGGTATATATATATATATATATATATACACAAATATGACAGAAAATATTAAAGCATAATAGGGTCACTTCAACAAAGGAAATCATGTCTTTCATTTAATTAAGCTGCCACAAAATGCTGAATACCTGCAGGATACCGTGGAGCATCAATGGTGATGCTTAAAGGAACTCAGTAACACACTGCTGCTGAGGCTGGAAGAACATTTCTGTTAGCCCGACCGCTCCTGGCTCTTTATTACACAGCAGTTAGACTGCAGGGACGTGTCCAAAGCTGCGCTGCAGCCCCGTCAGTGCATTATAAAATATTCACAGGGACAGTTGTGGTAAAGGCATGCAATGCCACGAATATTGTATATCTTAAATACAGCTGGAGGTGTTACAGTCCACAAACACACTTCCACATATTGTAAAATGACTCCTGCTGCTGGGAATGAAACTGTAATATAAATCTACAATCTCCTACAATCCTGCCTTTTCCATCACTGGCACTATGGCGCAACCCTTGGGATTTACTTCAGTGGCAGAGATCACGTGTTTCCCCTTTCAGTCAGTTCTATTTGATTTAAGTCCAATTTTAACCCGGAACCAAAAACAGATGTTAGTGAGCAGAGGTTATCTGATAATAACATTACAACATTATCAGCTGCTGGAAATACCAAAGTGTGTGAATGATGGTGTCTGACAGTGTGAGAAACTCATGTGAAAGGCATACGCGGGTCTCTCTGTTCTGATTTAGCCAGTTTTAGTAAGGTACCAGTTCAGATCAGTGACAGATATCTAAATAGCATATCCACTAAAACATAGTGCCAGTGCAGAGTGTATACTGCTCATAGTAACAGTTATTAGTAGGTGGATGTTGTTTACACCAAATTCTGACCCTACCACAGATGGAGCGATGTTTCTCCAGCGTGGCTGCAGCCTCAGTTTCCTGCTGTTAGCTCACAGGTTTGACACCTGGTGCTTCAAAGTTCAACATGTGTGAGCAGAGATGTTCTTCTGCGTACCGTATGTTTATATTTATGTGTATTTATGTGTAGTGGACGTGATTCTACTGGGGCCTCTTGGCCAGGTCGTGTTTGTAAATGAGAACTAGTTCTCAAACTTTTTACCTGGTATAATAAAGGTTTTTAAAAAAATACCATACAAAAAAAAATACCATACATGCAAGTGTTGTTTGAGTTACTTTTACCTTCGTATGAGCTCAAAGCAGTCTGCTCGTTCCCTGACCACTAGCATATTCTCTGTAAACCCTGGAGATGGCTGTGCAGAAAAATCCCAGCAGACCGGTCGCAGCAGATGACTGCCCCTCCCTGAGCCTGGTTCTGCTGGAGGTTTCTTCCTGTTAAAAGGGAGTTTTTCCTTCCCACCGTCGCCAAGTGCTTGCTCATAGGGGGTCGTTGTGACTGTTGGGTTTTCTCTGTGTTATTGTAGGGTCTTTACCCACAATACAAAGCGCCTTGAGGCGACTGTTTGTTGTGATTTGGCGCTATATAAATAAAATTGAATTGAATTGAATTGAATAGAATTGAATTGAATTGAATTGAATTGAATTGAATCGAATCGAATCGAATCAGCAGTTTCTGAAACCCTCAGACCGGCCCGTCTGGCACCAACACCCAAACCACTTTCACAGTCTGATCTGTAGGCCTGCCCGTGTGTCTGAATGCACTGAATAACAAGCAGCTGAGCAGATGTACCTAATAAAGTGGTTGCTGAGTGTATATTTCAGTAAGTTTGAATATGATAGTCATTATTATGCTGTTCTAGTCCCTGAATAAGCTCTGTGCTAGCTACTCCATATGTGCCATTAGTGTTAGCCATATTGTTTATCTGTTTGTTTATTATCCATGTTCAGTATGTGATTGATAAGGGATCGGTTCACAGCAGAGGATGCTATTTTACCGAATCCTCATTTTTTGTCTGTGACATTTTAAGTCTAAATTTCATAGAAGATGCACTGAAAGTAATCATTATGAGATCTTTGATATTTATTTTGCCAAGCTGTTTACTTGCATCTATATCAGCATCTTATTGTGTTGATGATCAAATCTCTGATCTGTATTTTTGCTTTGGTGAACAGTGTGGAACTAAATGAGCGTGGTGTTCTTCTACCTGCTTCGAGTAGGAAGCAGCCGCGGCGCCTCGGTCAGGTGGGCTTACATGTTAGCGTGCTGCAGGACAGCGTTACATCTCTCAGCTCTTACATGGACAACTTGAGCAGAGCTGAACACAGTGTTCAGTCTTAACAAACTATTGTAAAATTCAATCTGAAAAAACTGCGTTCTCCTCTCGCACTGCAATCTCAGCTCAGGTGCCCTCCAGCAAGATGTTTAACCGAGAACAACCAAGTCAGTGTGCATGCGTGTGTGTGTGTGTGTGTGTGTGTGTGTGTGTGTGTGTGTGTGTGTGTGTCGGGCACTTGCTAGATGAGTGAATGTGTGCGACACTTAAGGGTGATGCAGACGACACACAGCGAACAGGTCAGCTGTTGAATTGTGTGTTTTTATTTTCGGATGCAGCAGAGAGGTGCACACGCTGTCAGGTGGGATACCTGATGATTAACCTGACACACCAGATGGTTTATTACACAGAACCTTCTGGGAAATAGTCCTTGGAACATACATGGACAAGCAGTCTTCTCACTGTCTACCACGGGCTAACACCAACCAATTAGGACATGGAGAGAAAAAGCAAGCTGCAGTCGAGCGTATTAGTATACTGTTAGATGATCCCTTTTTGCATACATGCTCAGGTAGACACTCTCAGGCTGGATGAACCAAATAAGCTTTTCTATTGGCCAGTAGTTCCTTACAGGGTCCAAACCAGCCAGAAGTGCGTAGCTTGAAGCCTGACAAGGCTCGAGAAATTATCTCGGATAACCTGATGATGTTGGTGATGATAATTGTGTTTAATGTGTCTGGACTTAAAGGCCAAACAAATGATGAATCAGTACTGGTGCAACTGTGGCCGTCACCTCTGAACAAAACGATTGTATCTGAGTTGTATCACACTAAATGATGGCGTCGTTGTAAAACAGACATATTCTTCACTTTTGTTAGTTTAAGTCAACAGTTTTTATTTCATTGCAACAGCAGGTAGCTCTCCTAGCTCTCCTGGTAGCAGCTTAGCTTAGACTGCAGAGTTCAGCAACTTTAAAGTGTGCAGTTGCATAATCAACATCATAAGCAACTAGTTGTGGGAAATATAATAATCATAACTTCCTGCCAGGATTTCCTGGTAAAATCAGTCAACTGCAGAGCCGAAGGGCAGCTCTGGATGGAATTTTTGCTCTAATGTCTTTATTGTGGTTTTATTTTCTGTGCATTTCAGCTCAGCTGGAACATCTCAGCTTTGGTCATAATGTCTAATCATGCACAGACGGTTTTTATGGCTAGGAATTATTATATACTGTGGAATGCACGATGGGATTTGCCCCTTCTTTTTCTCTCTGTTGCACATACATATACAGACACTAATACGCCTCCCTTTCCTCCATTTTCATAAATCCACAGAGTTGCTGTTTTTACAAACACAAACTGCATGTCCTGTCATTGCAGCTGAATACACACTCCTCTGTCTAATGCTCTTCCACTCCTTTCATCCCTCCGTTCATCCTTTATAGCGCTGTCACCTGCAGGTCTGTCTTTCTTTCCTTATTCTGCTTGTTCTCTCCACTTATTCTCTGCGGTCTCGCTCCTGCCTCTTCCTCTGGGCTCATCCACACTCCCGCATGCTGCGACTCACTTCTCAGTCTGCTGAAATGTGCACAAAAATACATTTGTTAAAACTGGTCTTCTGAACTTTCTGTCTCGGAGGGAATGACCTGACCTGTGTACTGTACTTTTCCCCTTCCAGTTTCCCTGTGTCTGAATTCCACACCAAACACCGGACAGATTCTTTTCAGTTCAATCTGGATTAGATACTTCGCCTTTTTAATCACCTCATGTTGATTTAACTAGCTTTGTATTTTAGAAATAACACACAAAAACGATCTGTATTTCAGTCAGGACCACTGTCAAAATGAGGCGACTGCTGGGATTTGGGGCCATGTAAATAACACTGAATTGAAAATTGATATTTCAATCTGCAGTTATTTGTGTTTGGTGGTATGTGGAACGCTGTGGGCAGGGGCAACAGTAGCAAGACCCCCCGCACAGTACTGGGCAGGCATCAGTGACGGTAGCTGTAACATATAGTCAGAGACAGCAGGATGAGAGGGAGCTAAGCTGGAGATGAGCGGCAAAGCCGGTCGCAGATGTGCAGCAACTTCAGCCGGGCTCAAGCCTCCTAAAAGTGCACCGCTGCGCGCTGCAGAAGGGTATCAGCTGAACCATCGGCTGATATGAGCTGGCACTGAGATCAGCTGATTTGCTGAGATTACTGGCTGAGCTTGTATCAAGAGTTTAGAACATGTGGTACCTGATCTCCAGGGACTCAAACGTCCACTCATTGGTCCATAGACACAGAGGATTTGATACTTTTGCTTAATGACCCTTTTCTGGTTGAACTTTGTTACTCCATTATGAATACAATAATAAATGCCTTGTGTTGTATATGGAATACATATTAATCCACTAGATCCTCAGGCTGATCTTTGATGATTAAGTGTAATCACTGGAGCTTTGGCACTCTGACAGATGTGGCTCTTTTAACTTTGATGTGTTGTCCTATTTAAGCCTAAATGTCAGCAGAATTTTACCGTCAGGGATGGAAGCAGCATTCAGAGCGAGTGCAGCTGCTGCCTGCCCAAATCCGTCCTTTGTTTACAGACTTGCAGGATGTCTGAACAGAAGCATTAAATTCAGGGATGAGTAGGTGCAGCGTGTCATTTATTTACATTGTTTACTGGAGAATAAGTGTTTCACAGCGCCTACATAAATCAGCCATCCCACTTGAGATAACGCATAAATACATACTTGATATACAACAAAGGAAAATAAGTGACTAATTGAAATTCATGTTGTGGTTTAAGATGTATGACAGCGGGTCAAATGCAGTTCTTTATTCAAACTCATTCTTCTGTTTCTTCTCCAGGGTCTCTTCTCCTCATCAGGTGAAGCACTGTGAACCGCCCACCCCCTCACTACTCTCCTCTCCTCCTCCCTTCTTTCCCTAGCGACACCACCCAATACCCCAAAATCCCTAAACCCCACCTGGCCACACCTGCCAAACTCCATCCAACAGCTGCAACTGGTCCCCCCTTTACCCCATGGTGGCCCCAAGGCCTGTCCTCTCACTGCTATTGGCTGTCCTGGCCTGTTCGGGGCCCGCACGCCCCTCGCCCCCCCTGCTTCTCCGGCCCCGGGAGAGAGAGAGGGACTCAGGTGGTGTGAACATCGCCGTGGTCCACTCAGGCTCCTCCCTGCTCCCGGAGACAGCGGTGGTGGGAGGCGCGGGGGTCGGTGAGCTGGGGCCTGGTCTGGGAAACGGTCCGGGAGGAGGAGGAGGAGGAGGAGGAGGAGGAGGAGGAGGAGGGGGAGGAGGAGGAGGAAGGGGAGTAACGGACACAGCTTCATTAGCAGGAGTGGCAGAGATGTCTTCGTTTTCCTCCACGTCACATCTGTCACTGGCGGCGCTCGTGGGGGAGATGGTGATGACGCCCTCGGGTCAGGCCAACGTCATCTACCTGGCCGTGAACGAGAGCAGTCCCGGGACCCTGCTGCTGCAGCTGTGCGAGCTGCTGGCCACAACACCACTGCAGGTACACAAACATGTACACAAACCTGCTTACTGTAGAGTGTAACTCTCCCCAACTGCAGCCTTCTGACAGACTTCGAGAGAGAAACTGAATCACAGGGGTCAAAATCTTTCATCCCCAAAAATGTACAAAATTGCAAAAATAATGAATAATGAATAGTGATAAAAAAATTCCCCTGAGGTCAGAGTGGGATAATGGGTGACGGTCCAAATCCAAAGCTGGCTCTGCCTGTTCTTCCACATTTTATAAATGATGACGTACATGACTTTTTGTCCCGTAATAGTTCTATACATAACTTTATTGATTCCAGAGAGAGAGCAATAAGAAACACTGATGGGAGCCATGCTGGTTTCCAAGGTTGTCACAAACAGAAAGCAACTTTGAAAATGTTTTATGAGGAAGGAAGATCAGGAATATATCAGTATGATAATCATCTGTATGATGTACAATGGATTCTGTGTCAGTGACGCTTCCATAATTATAACTATTAGATTTAATGAGGATTAATTGAAATTACTGGCTGTTACAGTGATGCACTCTGACAAAAGGTGTTACAGAAAGAATTAAAAGAGAACTACAAATCCTGCATAATTACTCACATCTGCACAGCTGGCCAGGCTCCATATGAAGCTCCATGACTGTCAGATTGACTTTGGTGGAAGGCTACTTTTCATTCATGCATGTCCATGACAGTTATGTAATGAATCAGTGAACGGTTTTTCATCGTGGGACTGTGCAGGCTTCCTTGCTGTGACGTGTCAGAGGTTTCTAGCTGAGAAGTGCATTACCTGTTAGGTCGTTAGGACAGTGTCATGTTTGGTGTTTTGTGCTCTCAGTCTCTGTGTTTTATTTGATTCCTCCATGTTCACTGTTCATCTATTCACTCATTCATTCATAGTATGACTCTTGTGGATGGGAGCAGATCTGAGTTTGCAACTTGAGAGCTGCTTGTGACCATACAGAGGTAATAAACATGCTGCATACGATACTGCAGATTTATTTACTCAACCTTTTATTAATCCATCCATTCATCAATATAAAACTACATTATGCATGTATCCAGTCTGTGGCTGTCTCTCCCTACATTTGTTTTCATGTTATAAAGGTAAAGGCTCTTCTTATGAATGTCTTCAATCAAATATGATATTAACTCTTAGGTAACATTTGCCACCTTATCTCCAGGTCCTGTTTAAAAGCCATGTGCATATGAAATGCTTCCCTTTGAGGACCTATACTTAACTTCAGTTTACTCCCCTGGATCGCTACAAGAAAACAAGCATTAACTCATCAAGCTGACCTCAAATTACAATAGCGCCACCTCATATTATTATGTAAAGTAATAGCCTCACCAGAAGTTCATGCATTTTTCATGATTTTATTACCACATGACAGGGTTCTCTAGAAAGGTAATTACATAAAAAATATTTTTTTGCAAAAAATAGTTCAGCATGCATGCAACAGCCACACCTGTTAGCAAGCCCTTCAAGAGCCAAGGTGGCCCATAAGCTAAGAGCTTATCTGCTGTTTCTGTGGTGTGGAGCAGCTTAAGCTGCACAGGTACAACACACCCTATTGTCCTGACCGGATGCCGGTCCACTGCAGGGATTTAACTCCGACTGTATCTCTGAACACTGATTTCCAAGCAGAGAAGCGAAGCCCTCTTTGAAAGCACATAATAGATGTTTCATGGCTTCATTAAGTTTCTAAAAGTCTAAAAGTGGAGAGATTCGGTTTGTTAGCAGGAAAAGAAAATACAGTCTTCATTAGAATGAAGTGTTCTATTAACTTTTCTCGCTTGTTCAATCTTTAAATTATTCTCAGGGTTTGGAGCACCACAATAAAAAAAAGCTGCAGCTTTGATGAATAAAATTCTAGCAAGATGATTATGAAATTGCTTCTCAATGAGGCTGATGTAATGTGCTGGGTTTCATTGTGCAACCTTTGTTTTACTTCCAGGGTTTGGTGTTTGAGGAAGAGAGGCCGCCACCGCCGAACCGTGCCCCTCTGGCCCCGATGCTGGAGTTTGTCTCTGCCCAGACAGGCGTTCCCATTGTGGCTGTTGGGGGAGGAGCCAGCCTGGGACGAGAGCCACAGGTAAAGAATGGATTACCTAACATTGCATCACCAACCCTGTTAATTTCATTGGCACTAAAGCAAGGACTGTCTGCGGCTTAGAGGAACACTATGAGAAATATGCCAAGTAATAATTGCCTCCTGACCGCCTCAGACCACTCTAAGGAGGCCAGGACGCAATTTCTTTATTTTAGAGTAAAACTAGAAGATAAAAATCAGAACAAAGGAAGAACAAATTCACATTTTTAGTGGTTCAAATGGCTCCTTCACAACTGATAGTGTGGTGCAATCTGTATCTGGGAACCTTGTGAGGTTTACAGTTTGGTCTTATGTTCATTTCCAGTTCCATATTTTTATTTTGTGCTCATCAGCCTAACAGTAGGCTTTCTTCTGATTGGCTGCCTCTTGTCTGGCTTCCTCAAACAACTGCCTTCATCTTTGTTGTGGCAAAAGAAACTGTAAAACTACTCAAGAAAATAAATTTTTTGTTAGGACCCTGTCGTGGTCCCACTGTTTTATGGTTTTGTATTCTCAGTTAATGTTGTAGTTGTCGGTCCCCCCGTGCTGTCCCTGCCCGTTTCTCGACTTCCTGTTAATGTCTGTTCCATTTTCTCTGTTGTCATGTTTGATTCTTCTCTAAGTTTAGAATTCATCTCTTGTTCAGTTCCTGTTTTACTTTGAAGATTGGTTCTATGTCTTCTGTCAGCTTTACTTCCTCTTGAGCTATGTGATCACTTTCACCTGTATGTCATTCTTTAATCAGCCCAGTTTCTATAAATAGCCTGGTTTCCCTTTTGTCTTTGTTTGTCTATACTTCCTGTCACGGCGTGTTTCTTTTTAGCCTCATGTGTTTCTGGATTACTGCTTGTTTGACCCTCTGGAAGTCTGTTTTTATCCTTTACTAAAGGAAACCTTATCCAGTGCTCCCAATCAAAACAGCATTTTGTAATCAACCTTTGTTGAACTGCGTAATTGTTGAAGTACTCCCAAGTCAGACAAAGCAGACACAGCTGTGCAGGGGTTTAGTCTTCAGAGCTGTGGCCATAAAAGGAATTCCCCTCCAGAAATCGTCTCCAGTTAGAGTCAGTGCCATCCAAAGCAGAGGGGGGGGGATTCATGATAAAGAGTTTATGTTCGTGTCAGCATTTGACTATACAGAGGGAAGGATTTTGGGTATGCAACCTATGCCGACATGCATATGTGTGAGCCTCCAAAAAGCTCACCGAGCACATCCTGTCAGCGGTGATACCATGCACAGTCTGAATGCTGCTCGCTTAAAGAGTGGTCTGAAAAGGAAAGGAAGCAACAGCAAGGTTCACCATGAAGGGAATATGCATGAGAAAATGTCAAATATATAAGGCAGCATGAAAAGCACAGACAGTGGCTGCAGCAGACAGTTTCACTTCAGCTCTTTCTATGTTACATATTCTCTCCACGGCTGGCTAAAGGGCCGACAATGGCACAGGCCACAAGCAAGAGCAGCCCACGTATTTTTGACACTGCCCACTGGTGACAGTGAAGGGTTACACCATGGTGGGACTGTGCAACGCTGTGCGTAGGACCAGCGTGCAACAGTACCAGTCCCTTAAGGCCTGAACTGTTGGCTCTTATAGGAACACTGACCCTGTGCACAAAAAACAAGTGTGTATGCAGAATTATTGTTGGGTTTATGAAATGTTTGTACTGGCCTGTTTTTTTTACCACCATGCGTACATTAGAAATCAGAATCATTCTAAATCAATAGGCTTGCAGAATCTGCATACTGCCCCGCCCCCAGGAAACACATTTACCTCCATGTACACCTCTAATCCAGCACTGGCGGGCCAAGGAATCAGACTGTAGTGACACCATTTAGTACATGGTTTCCTTTACATGCAATTAGATTTTTTTTTAAATTTAATTTTAATTCTGAGCATTTTTTGGCTTGTGTTGTTTTAGGAAACTAAAGAATGACCAAAAGGCAAAAAATAATAATAAGTAGTAGTACTAGTAGTAGTTTTTAAGACTCGTGTTTACATTTCATAAGACAGCCAGGCCTTGTTCTGTTTGTATGCATTTTTCATAAAATGTTCAATTCAATTTGATTTCTATAGTCACCTCAAGATGCTTTATGTTGTAAGGTAAAGACCCTACAATAATTGAAGAGAAAATCCAACAGTCAACCCTATGAGCAAGCACTTGGTGAGAGTAGGAAAGAAAAACTCCCTTTTAACAGGAAGAAACCTCCAGCAGAACCAGGCTCAGGGAGGGGCAGTCATCTGCTGTGACCGGTTGGGGTGAGGGGAGGGAGACAGGACAAAGACCCATGGAGGAGGAGAGAAGCTGCAGAGAGGCGTGTTAGACTGCAACTCTGCGTATGTGTGTGCGCGGGTATGTGTGCATGCATGCGTGTGTGTGTGTGGCTGGACCTGGGTCTGGGCCTTGTTGTGCCTTGCCTCCCTGCTGCTCCCTGCTGGTCGCTCCTGCTCCCTCTGCCCCCTCGGATTGTGGCCAGATGCTCTGGCTTGGGATGTTCTCCCCTGGGAGTTGTAGTTTGGGCTGGCTTTGGCCTCTTTGGTGAGGGGTGGGGTGGGGTGGGGCTATGGGGTGCTGGGCAGCTCTTGGGCGAAGGGGGCCCTGGGGCGCTGCCACCAGCCTGTGCAGGGGTCCTGTTGCCTTGGGTTCTATGTGGTCCTTACCCCTCGGCTGGGGCTTTGTCTGGGACCTCCCTCCTCCGTCTGCTGGGGTGGGCATGCGGTTGTTGTTGGAATGTGTGCCCGCGGGTCTTCAATGCTCCTGATGAGCTGCGGACGCCCCGGGTTTCCTGGGTCTTTCTCTATCCGCCGCTGGCTTCTGGTGGGCGGAGCTGCGGCTTTCCGCCCTCATCGCTAAGTACATTTCATGACATAGACACAGACACTCACGCTTACTCATGCAGGCACGGTATAGTGGGATTGTTGGTTTGTATAGCCATGCTTTGTTTCCGTTTTGTTTTTTCCTTATAAATTTATTTTTCCAGGTATTGTTTGTTTTTTGTATGTTGGTTTTTCTTCTTTTACAGGTGCAGCAGTTGATGAACCATTGTGGTTTATTTGCTTCTGCTTGGTTCTCTCTATCCCCTTTTTCTGTTTTCTCCCCTTTTCTCTCTTTTTTTCTCTCTCAGCCTGTCAACTCTAGCTTCACAAGGACACATGTATATTTATGGGAAAAATAACACAAATAAACAAAAATAAAATAAAAGGACAAACATTAACCGGAGGAGCCTATAGAGAATCTATAGAGCTCATCTCAGAAGAGTAAATATGTTTGGCACAACAGTGCATTCAGATCGCAATTCTGGTTGCAACATCTGTCAGACATGACAGGCTTTAAAAGAAAAAAAGACTGCAACATCTTCTTCCTGGTCTCAACCCTGGGTAGTCAGGTTTTAGGAGGGTGGGAGCTAGATTTCTAGAAATGAGAGCTGCTCCATCCAAAGTGGGATGGATGCCGTCTCTCCTAACAAGACCAGGTTTTCCCCAGAAACTTTCCCAATTATCAATGAAGCCCACGTCGTTTTTTGGACACCACTCAGACAGCCAACGATTCAAGGAGAACATGCGGCTAAACATGTCGCTCCGGGTCTGATTGGGGAGGGGCCCAGAGAAAACTACAGAGTCCGACATTGTTTTTGCAAAGTCACACACCGATTCAATATTAATTTTAGTGACCTCCGATTGGCGTAACCGGGTGTCATTACTGCCGACCTGAATTATGATCTTATCGAACAGATATGGATAAATCACTGATTAGTGTGTGAAGTGTTGTATGCACAGTTACACACATATTTGTGTGTACGTGCTGTTAGGAAGTGAAACCATCTTGGATGGTTGCTTTAGTTTTTTCTTCTGCAAATACGGTCCAATCCTAGTGCCTTAAGGTAAGCAATAGGTTGTAACGTCCACTGTCCTGTTTATTGGAAGCTAAAACATTGCCTCAGTAGTCAGATGTGGATCAAGTCGATAACCTCAAAAATCACATTTTTTTGGAGCAAAGTTCCTCGTTTTGTTGGACTCTTTCTCTTGTGGTTCAACAGTGAAATTTGGACTACAGGAAAGCAAAGGGCTGAACAGAAGTCTCTGAAAAGGTTTTGGGCTACAGGGCTCATCACTCATCTAAAAAACTCGTACTGCCAGAAAAGGGGGGTGCTAAGGAAAAGGAGGGGAGGTTTTGAAGGTTTTTTGAAGGTGCCGGGGTTCAGCGGCAGTTAGTGACTCACTGGTTCTGGGTCGAAGTCCAAAGGAGGGCTGACCTGTTCTGCTCCTCTGCAGGTGATGGAGAACTGAAGGAACAGCCAGGTCAGGCTCCAACTCTGGGAACAGAGGCAATTGATATTCCAATGAGGTTTCAAAGGGAGAGGGACCTGTGCCAGAGGAAGCAAGAGAATTATAGGCATTTTCAATCCAAGGTAAATGTCAACTCCAGGAAGAGGGGTTATGTGAAGCTACACAACGTATCGCTGCCTCAAGTTCTTGGTTTAGCCTCTCAGTTTGGCCATTAGTTTGTTGGCGAAAGCCAGAAGTAAGGCAGATCTTGGCTCTCAGGGCAGTACAAAAAGCCTTCCATACATGTGAGATGAATTGAGGTCCACGGTCTGAGACAAATTTTACAGGATTGCCATGAAGCCTAAATACATAGTCAACCATAATGTTTGCTGTCTCAGTGGCTGAGGGCAACTTGGCTAGAGCGATGAAGTGGGCTGCTTTGGAAAACCGGTCAATGATTGACAGCATTACAGTTTTTCCATTTGAGGGGGGTAATCCTGAAACAAAATCCAAAGCGATATGAGACCAAGGCCTGTGGGGAATGGACAGTAGCTGGAGAAGGCCAGAGGGTGGTTGGGATGACGTTTTATTGCGAGCATGATCTGAGCAGGCAGTTACATATTCCCTTGCATCTCTCTCCAGGGAGGGCCACCAGAAATAACATTTTATAAAGGAGATGGTCCTACTCACCCCAGAGTAATAGATGAACCTGGCGGTATGTGCCCAGTGAAGAACGTGGGATTGTGCCATCGTGGGGGTGTAACAGCAATTGGGCAGGCCAATTCCATGACTGGGTTCTGTCACTAGGGCCTGTTGGAGGGTATTCTTTAAATCCCAAGTCAAGGCTCCCACCAAGCACGTGTCCAGCAAAATCTGGACAATGAACAGCCACGTAAGAAGTCAAAGAATGTTTTATTCACAGGGAAAATACAAGTATACCGCAGTGACTTGAAAGGGGCTGAACAGGAGTCTCTGGCAGGGTTTTGGGGCTACAGGGCTCACCACTCCTCTCAACACCTGACACTGCCAGAAAAGAGATTCGGAGGATCATAAGGACAAGGAGAGGAGAGTTAATGGGAGGTGGGGGGGGGGAGTCTTGCTTGATGTTGTGTGGGATTCCTGTCTGGGAGGGGAAGCAGGTCAGCGTGCTGATGTGACTTCAAAGTTCTGGGGTAAAAGGAGGGCAGGCAAGTGATGACTGGAAAGAAGCAAAGCAATCTGATCCTGTACTCCGGGAAGGAGTCCAATAAGTGGTTACTGGCCAAGAGCAGTTCGAAACACAAAAACGAAAAAAATCCAAAACCACAAAGGCCCAAAAACTCAATTCAGTTCTATTCTATTCCATTCTATTTATATAGCGCCAAATCACAACAAACAGTCGCCTCAAGGCGCCTTGTATTGTGGGTAAAGACCCTGCAATACTCCAACACTAATGACTATGCTACCATGAATAGGTAGCTGACTCTCAGGCGAGGAGTGGAGGTCTCCACTGGTCCTCAAATACCAGATCCTTGATAAGCCGATGGGATCCAGGTGTGACAGCCTTCTGCAAGGGACGAGGCTCCGCCTAAGGGGAGGAGAGCCGGCCCAACCCTAACCTCCCCAACGCCGCATACACCAGCACACGCCATGATACACTGTTTTTAAATCAGATTATATCTCATCACTTAATTACTGGCACTTTTGTTCATTTTCTGCTTTTACCTCTGATTGAGTGGGTGAAGAATCATTTGTTCAATAATCTGACAGTGGACAACAGCTCTTTCCTAATGGGCTGTTTCTTTATGAAAATTACATCATCAGCTTGGCATATTAGTTGTTAAATATTTACTTTGATAAGTAAGCATGTATTGTTAAGCAAGGAAGTGAATACTAAAAAATTATTTTGCAGTTTTTACTTTTTGCAACCTGAAGAATGTTGATCAGGTTTTCACTTTGTGTGTCTCGGAGCTGGGAACTATCAGGTAGATGAGCTTTACTGAGTTTGCTCTGCAGGTCCGAATGTTTGTCTGCTGTTTGGTGCTGGGCAGGTGGTGTTTAATAGGTTTACTGGAACTCTTTTGATGACTGCCTGCTGTGGTGGAAAATGAGTTTAATAAAATCAGCAGGACTAAAACCAGAAATTTGTGACTTGTAAAACCAAAACAAAAGAGCTAAAAATCATAATGAGTGGTGCTGTGATCTTTCTCTGTGGGTGTGTCACAGTGAGGGATGGCAAAAAGCTCAGAGACTTGATGTGATTTGATTGACTGTTAATATAAGAATATAAATTAGAGCAGCAGGGCACCTCTTATGTAAATGAGTCAGTGATGAAATTGAAGAACATATTAAAAGTGTACCATTTCTCCTTCATCTTTACACCACCTTGGTTCTCAGCAGACTGTAGAAGTAGGGCCAGCACAGGCTTGAAGCACAGCTCATAACTCTCCTGAAAAAAGCTTTAGAGTTGACAAATGATCTCAGCCTGTGAGTAATACGGATGTAACTCTCTCTGGCTGAAACAGAGGGGTGTATGTCATACTTCTGGTAGCAGAAAACAGAGCTAGGTGAGAAATATGTAACTTCTATCACACTGGAGACTCCTGCAGAAGGCAGTTATTTTCTAAATACTTAAAAAA
This sequence comes from Pterophyllum scalare, assembly GCA_024447675.2. NCBI lineage: Eukaryota > Metazoa > Chordata > Actinopteri > Cichliformes > Cichlidae > Pterophyllum > Pterophyllum scalare. The sequence goes on along the minus strand of JAMQGT020011903.1, from coordinate 45,980 downwards.
AAAACTGCTCCTTGGATCTCATCAGTAAGTATGATGAAGAGAAAAACACAAATCTGTTAGGACTGCTCCAGTTTTGTTGCTGCTGAGCTCATCAGTGAAGGAAAATGTGTTGGTAATTTGACATTATAACATGCAGACTGTGTGAGTACAGGCCACAGTCATACAGCTGAGACGCGGTGGATTAGTAATTGCAATAACTGCGTTTTTGTTCCAGCTCTGATGTGTTGATCGCCAGGTAGTGGCAAAATACACGAATCTGTTAGTCACGATGACTGCCACCTTCTTTAAAATCATTCTTGCGTGTTCATTGTTGTAGGCTAATTGATTGGTGTTTGCTCTGCAGCTAGTTAATCTGTGTAAGACAAACAGGTAATGTCTGCTGACACTGATTAGTGATAAGTAGCTCAAGCTAACAAAGCAGTTTGGTATGACAGGTGTGATGTTTAATAAGTGGGACAATTTATTTTAAGTGGATCATCTTGACAATATGATGTGGTTATTGTGATTTTTACATCAATAAACTTCGGTCATAGTTCTATAAATACCAGTTGATGATACACAGTCAGGGTGGCACTGAACTGTCTTTGCTGCTTTGCTGTGAGGTTCCTTTGAAGGAGCACCAGGTACAAAATCATTACAGAGTCAGCAAAGACCTTTTGATTACATTTCTACAACTCAGTGTGTTTATATCCCTAATGTAAGTATGCTAATATGTATTTTACCTTTTAAATAATTGTATTTTTAGACTGAGTGACCTGAGGCTTTTAAAAATCAGTCAAAGAAGAGGAGTTTCTCTGTGTGCAAATGATGACAGATGACAATATGGGATAAACTGAGAACTTTACTGATTCTCGGGAGTGTTGTGGTTCTGAAGCTTTTTCTGTCATTTTCTGTTTTCCTTTGTAATTCTTGTTTGTCTTGTACTTTAGTTCATCACACTGTTGCCCTCTGTTCTATTTTCTTTCAATGATACGACATACCTGTGCTCAATCATCCAATCACTCACCCATATAACCCTCCCCAGCTTTCCTTTATTCAGATCCCGGTTGGATTTTACTCCCTGTAATCACACAGGCCTGAAATGTTCTTTTGTTGTTTCTGTTTGTTTGGTTTTCTTCTCATTTTTTTGGTTAGCTCTCCTTATGAGTGATCTTAGGCTCAGGGAGGGGCAGTCAACTGCCGTGACCAAGGGGCTGCGGGACGGGAGACAGGACGAAAGACACACTATGAAAGAGAGAAAGAGATTAATAATAACTGATGATTTAATGCAGAGTTGGAAATAAACAGAGTAAAAGAGATGAATGAAAAGAAACACTTCATGAACCCCTCAGCAGCCTAGACATATAGCAGCATAACTAAGGGAGGGTTCAGGACCGGTCCTACATATCTGTTTAATATGTGCATTGAAGGACATATCCTGGTCAAAAATGACTCCAAGATTTCTCACAGTGTTACTGGAGGCCAAAGTAATGCCATCCAGAGTAAGTATCTGGTTTGACACCATGTTTCTAAGATTTGTGGGGCCGAGTACAAGAACTTCAGTTTTATCTGAATTTAGTAGCAGGAAATTAGAGGTCATCCAGGCCTTTATGTCTTTAAGACATTCCTGCAGTTTAACTAACTGATGTGTGTCATCTGGCTTCATGGATAGATAAAGCTGAGTATCATCAGCATAACAATGGAAATGTATGCAATGCTTTCTAATAATACTGCCTAAGGGAAGCATGTATAATGTAAATAAAATTGGACCTAGCACAGAACCCTGTGGAACTCCATAATTAACCTTAGTGTGTGAAGACGACTCCCCATTTACATGAACAAATTGGAGTCTATTAGATAAATATGATTCAAACCACTGCAGTGCAGTACCTTTAATACCTATGGCATGCTCTAATCTGTGTAATAAAATGTTATGGTCAACAGTATCAAAGCTGCACTGAGGTCCAACAGGACAAGCACAGAGATGAGTCCACTGTCAGAGGCTGTAAGAAGATCATTTGTAACCTTCACTAATGCTGTTTCTGTACTGTGATGAATTCTGAAACCTGACTGAAACTCTTCAAATAAACCGTTCCTCTGCAGATGATCAGTTAGCTGTTTTACAACTACTCTTTCAAGGATTTTGGAGAGAAAAGGAAGGTTGGAGATTGGCCTATAATTAGCTAAGACAGCTGGGTCAAGTGATGACTTTTTAAGTAGCGGTTTAATTACAGCCACCTGTAGTAACCTGTGGTACATAGCCACCTAATAAAGACAGATTGATCATATTCAACCATTTTACGCACTGTGGCTCCTACAGTGGATGGCTACTCAAAAGCTGTACTCGTCTATATGCATGTTTTGTTGTTATAGTTGCAAGTGGATGCTTGTGCATCATCCCGAATATTGCTACCTATTGACCAGTCATGAGAAGTTGTTTTTGTTATTTTATTTGTTATTTGAATGTAATTAACAGGATCTGAATCAGTCAATGCTAGCAATAGTGACAGTTGATCTAAGGATGCACTGTTATTGGTTTGTTAAATACATATTTCTGTGGTTCAGATGTCAAACGCATGGTGTCCAGCTGAGTGGACATGTTTGTAATTCCATGAAAAATAGGTTCATAAACAAAATTTCAATTGCATTTGTTTTTTTTTGTTTTTTTTCATGCCTAAAGAGGAATAAAAACAGTCAGAAAAATAATCTTAAGTGAGGTTTTTATAATTTATGTATGACTGGGTTAAGATCAAAGCATTAATTAATAGTGGGCTTTTTTGAGCAGTCTAGTAGGAATGGGGTCTAATAGACATGTTGAGGAGGAAGTAACTATTGAGTTAACTCAGAAAGATCAGTCAGAGAGAGTCTAAATAAATATCATTAGTATTGAAAGTAGCTGTACTCTGTGAGATGGTTATGAATATGGCTACAGTGCTGAAAAGAAACCTGGGGTTGTTCTTATTTCCTTCGGTCAGTGATGAGTAGTAAGATGTCCTAGCTTTATGGAAGCCTTTTTTATAGAGCAACAAACTCTGTTTCCAGACTGAATGAAGATCTTCTAAATTGGCGAGACACCATTTCCTCTCCAGCTTATGGGTCAAAGGCTACAGGTCAGTTGGAACTTGGGGAATGAGTGAGGCTAATTTAACAAGAATAAATTGCAGTTTACTAGGATTTAGCTTATGTTTTGTCTGTTCCACTGTGGCTGAATTAAATGTTATCTAGAAAAGCTATGATTATTTGACCCTGCCAATTGAGGTTTAACACAACAAACGGGTATTTTTGCCTCCAGAGCATAGCTTTGCATTTGAGAAATGTCTGATAAGTGAACTCTAATCAGTTCTTAATTGCCTTTGGGACACTGAGTCAGGCATGTTTCCTAATACGCTTTAAGAATTAATCAACCTTGTGTCACAAGTGTTTCTACAGCTGTGATTTGGGATGCGTCACTCATTCATTGTTTCTGGTGAGTGTTTAAATGAAAAGAATGAAAGCAGAGTGTTTTTATTTCTTTGCTCCAGCTTCCAGGGGGACACAAAAACTTTGATTTTTGTTTAATACACCACCCAACTGCTCACTGAAAGCTTGTTCCCAGTATACTCGCCTCTCAGCTGGGTTAAGAAAAGCAGACAAGCCTACATCACAGATCAGGCTGCTGGTTTGATATTCGACCTAGTTTAGTTTAGCGCAACCTGAGGTGAGCCCTGTCGACATTGGAGGGCGGAAAGATACGCCCTGAAGTTTCCTCTTTGATCATCCACACGTACCCGCAGATGCAGAGCCTTGATGATTAATTTAAACACATGCCCTCTACCTCTTTGTTTAATGTTGAGAAAGAGCTAAAATTAGTGTAAGCTAAAGTGATAAGCCTTGGACAGTGAAAATGCACTGGAATATGCACACTTTCAAAATTATATTCAGTGTTTAAACTCACACTCATTACAACTTTGAACCTACATGGATTCTCCCATCCTGATACTTTGTTCTCATTTTAGCAAAAATACAATGGCAGAAAAGTCAATAGAAATGAATTCCTCTTTCATTGAGTGGCTCATCTGTCCAGATTAAATGTGACTGGAGAAGCAGAGAGGACGGCCATTATTGTTTCTTTCACTGACACTGAAAGCTTTATTCAGAAACCGAGGGCTTTTTTGACAGACTGTCGAATTCCTCTGAGTGCTCCCCTCTTATTAAGGCTAAAGTCAGTCTCACACACACAGAAAGGGCTAAGCTGGAGGAGAACAGAACTTGCTTAGACAGCTACTGTATGAATTCACTCACTTTCACACACTTAGTGTATTTATCCAGTCCAGTATCCCTGCATTACATCCACGGCTGTTAAGCAGTGTGGATTCTAATGTTTGAATCAGGAAATTGTGTAAGCTGATGCGCAGAAAGTAAGAATGTGGTCTGAATGGATGTGCAATGCAATTCATTGTTGGCCAAAAAGATCACGATATAGAATAAGAGATACCTACATTTACTTACATTTTTATATATCTTTTAATTTTGTTTTTATCACTGTTGTATATGTATAGTTTTACACTCTGTGCCTGTGGCACTTCTACTCTCACTTGTTATTTATTGTCAATTGTACTATTTTCTTGCTGCTGTAACATTATTTCCCTTGTGGGATCAATAAAGCACAGGTGCTGGTCATAAAATTAGAATCTGATGAAAAAGTTGATTTGTTTCAGTAATTCCATTCAAAAAGTGAAACTTGAATATTATATTCATTCATTACACACAGACTGATATATTTCAAATGTTTGTTTCTTTTAATTTTGATGATTATAACTGACAACTAATGAAAACACCAAATTCATCATCTCAGAAAATTAGAATATTACTTCAGACCAACACAAAAAAAGGATTTTTAGAAATGTTGCCAACTGAAAAGTATGAACATAAAAGTATGAGCATGTGCAGCACTCAGTACTTAGTTGGGGCTCCTTTTGCCTGGATTACTGCAGCAGTGCAGCGTGGCATGGAGTCCATCAGTCAGTGGCTCTGCTCAGGTGTTATGAGAGCCCAGGTTGCTCTGATAGTGGCCTTCAGCTCTTCTGAATTGTTGGCTCTGGTGTATCCCATCCTCCTCTTCACAATAGCCCATAGATCTTCTATGGGGTTAAGGTCAGGTGAGTTTGCTGGCCAATTAAGATCAGGGATACCATGGTCCTTAAAGCAGGTACTGGGAGCTTTGGCACTGTGTGCAGGTGCCAAGTCCTGTTGGAAAATGAAATCTGCATCTCCATAAAGTTGGTCAGCAGCAGGAAGCATGAAGTGCTCTAAAACTTCCTGGTAGACGGCCGTGTTGACCTTGGACCTCAGAAAACACAGTGGACCAACAGCAGCAGATGACATGGCACCCAAACCATCACTGACTGTGGAAACTTTACTCTGGACCTCAGCCAGCGTGGATTCTGTGCCTCTCCTCTCTTCCTCCAGACTCTGGGACCTTGATCTCCAAAGGAAATGACTTTGATCAGAGAACATAACTTTGGAGCACTCAGCAGCAGTCCAGTCCTTTTTGTCTTTAGCCCAGGCGAGACGCTTCTGACGCCGTCTCTTGTTCCTGAGTGTCTCGACTACGAGGACTGCGACAGCTGAAACCCATGTCTGCATACGTCTGTGGGTGGTGGCTCTTGAAGCACTGACTCCAGCTGCAGTCCACTCTTTGTGAGTCTCCCCCACATTTTTGAATGGCTTTTGTTCCACAATCCTCTCCAGGTTATCCCTATTGCTTGGACACTTTTTTCTACCACATCTTTTCCTTCCCTTCGCCTCTCTATTAATGTGCTTGGACACAGAGCTCTGTGAACAGCCAGCCTCTTTACCAATGACCTTTGTGTCTCGCCCTCCTTGTGCAAGGTGTCAAAGGTCGTCTTTTAGTCAGCAGTCTTCCCCATGATTGTGTAGCCTACAGAACTAGACTGAGAGACCATTTAAAGGCCTTTGCAGGTGTTTTGAGTTAATTGGCTGATTAGAGTGTGGCACCAGGTGTCTTCAATATTCAACCTTTTCACAACTTTTCATTAGTTGTCACTTATAGTCATCAAAATTTAAAGAAATAAACATTTGAAATATGTTTATTACAAGGTTCTGTGTGTAATGAATGAATATAATATACAAGTTTGACTTTTTGAATGGAATTACTGAAATAAATGAACTTTTTCATCATATTCTAATTTTATGACAATCACCTGTATCTATCTATCTATACAAATGCAGAATTGCATGTTTTTTGCTTGTGGTTCTCAAGCTACTGTTGGGAGACTCCAAACAAGACTTGCTCCAGTCATTTACTGTTTTTGGTTCATTTCATTAAAACTCCACTGTGCACTACCTGCAGACACTGCTGGAGACCCCAGGAGTTGGTAGAGATCATATACTGCATGTAAAATTTGGATGTAGCCGTGTCACTCATTAGTTGAAGTCCAGATTTCAAGCTTTCATTTTAACTCAGTATCCTGATTTTTGTTTTAGAAAAAAAAAACAAGATACTGAAATGACCACATTTGGATGAGAGAGCTCATCTGCTAGCTAGCTTGTTTTGCATTGACTACATAGGTGTATCATACAGACATATATATATATATATATATATATATATGTGTGTGTGTGTGTGTGCACAAACACAAACACATATACCTGCATGAAAAAAGGAAGGAAAAGAATCCATACTGCCACTCATTAAAACTGGAGCACAGTCACATGCTTTGTGTTTAGTTTCGCTTTCCTTGTCTTGTTAGTGTACTTCTGTTCACCTGTTCTCCGTGGCTGTTTCGCCTCTATAAGTTACCCTTTGCCTTGATCTGGTTTCCTTCAGTTCTTTGTTGGGTCCTTGTTGTTGGCTACCCTGCCTGCTGTGTGCTCTCTCGTATGGTTTGCTTGGTATCTTGTTTCACTTTTTATTTCCTCCTAACCTGCTTCTCCATCGTCTTCGCTTTGGATTGCCAGCAATAAAGACTGAGTTTGTTTAGTTTAAGTTTTGCCTCTGGAGTCTACATATTGGGCCCTCTGCCTTCCTGCCTCTGAGCGTGCATGACAGATGTCATGGTGGCTATGTCCATCTTTTATACTGTCTATGGTATTGACTTATTTTGGAGGCACCCTAAACTGGTCATTTAAGGAACACCTACTTCTTCCCAGAAATGGGAAGAGTTAAAGAGAATCAATATTGAATTAGTTTTTATTGCGTGGACACAGCCACAACTCCAAATGAATGATACACATCTATAAGTACTGAATGTGGACATGTACACAGGCAGATCACACATTTTAGGGGAAGAAAAAGTGTCTAAATGGTCATCCACACAGGGAGCAGTTTGCTTGTCACACACTGTTAGCGAATGACTATCAGATACAAAGCAGACATTCCAGGGTCTGGTTCCCTAGGTAACCCTCTAATACATTTACCATTGCCAATCAACTGCTTGTGCCCTGTGGATGGGCCATCATCATCAGCATAGAAATTCAGGATAAACTGCGATAAGCCAACTTTGTATTAACTTGCAGAGGCTTCTCCTTGAAAAGGACAAGTGGGCCCAATCTATACCAGCAAAGATGAATGAAATAGGCCCTCATTATATGGGCCAAGCCTTTAGCTTCATATAACTTGCCAGCTGTGTTTTACATGCTGATTAAAGAACATGTCATTGTGAGTTCATGATGCTGACACTAAATACAACCTTTAAAACTTTAATAACAGATTAAGTTCAGAGAGGTGTTAGTTTCTTTCACTCTTTAAACTATTCCCCCTGTTTATCTGGGTCTTATAATGTGGCGTTTTTATTCTGTCACATAATTTATGTTGTTTTAGGTACTTTAACAACTTGTATTTCATTTTCATAGCTCTGGCTAAATGTTGATTGGTTAGGATAATTTGCAGTAGCAAGCCTGAGCAATGAGAATATGTTACAGGTTCCCTTTGGTCATATTAAAAAAAATATATATATATTATCTTCCCACTGAATCCCAAATGTATTTATGTCTCATGGCGTCTTCTTTCTTGTTTTAGGAGAGTGGCTCCATCTACCTTCAGTTCACCTGCTCCACATTGCTTCAGCTTGAGGTCATCTTCGAGGTGCTTGAAGAGTACGACTGGACCGCCTTCTCTGTAGTGGCCACCCGCCACCATGGCTATGAGGACTTCCTGGCCATGGTGGAGGGTATGACAGATGGTTCTTTCATTGGTTGGGAAAGGAAGAGTGTGGTGATTCTTAATGTGACGGATGATCCCGGTGGAGCACGAACCAAACGACTGCTCAAGGACAATGAAGCACAGGTGAGGGTGGAAACACAAATGTCATTTCCTGCTGTAAAAATCCATCGACAGGTTTCCATTCATCCTATGGATAATAAAGCTGCAACACTGAGTATTTAACTAAATATATCTGTAACACCTGCCGCTCATTTTGATGAACTGTCAACCTTGAAATCAGTTCTGTAGCCTGAGGCTCAGGTAGCAGAGATCTGTGAAGGCTGCTCCACAAGCCTTGAAGAAACAGATGGTGATTGCAGCAGTCTACTTCAAAAAATATCTTTTCCTTTATGTGACCTCCTGCTTTCAGTTTCTGGGATCGCCTTGAAAGCCGCAACCTGCAGTGGCATTACCCCTAGAAAGATAAAATCATTTTCATACTATAAACTGCAGTATATCAGGATTTTAGCTACACACACAGTCATGGAGGGCTAATGTAAACGGCTGGGGTGGGAGGGATACAGATTCTTTATCTAAAATGAACAAGCTTGATGTTTGCAAATTTAGATTTTTAATGGTTAATGTACTACAGGTTACTTGTTTAACTAACCAACCTGTGAACTGGTGATAGTAGTTTGGGATACTGTAAAGCAGCTTGGGTGGAATAAAACCTACCAACCAGCAAGAATTCTAGCTCTTAGTATTTCTTTAAGAAGCCCTCCACTAATTACCTGTATTACAGTTTTTCTCAATTTCCAAGACATATTTCTTGAAACCATCCCTCTATGTCTCTAAACTGTAAACACAAAACTCAATTTTCAAACTACTTTCACAAAACCTCTGACTCTTCCTGCAAAACCAAACTATTGCCTCAAAACAGTTCAAACAGTGCTCAAAAGCAAACAATGTTGTCAGATCAGACCCCGAGTCAATCAAAATGAAAAAAAAAAAAACACTGAACAGTCAACATAGAAAAAATGAAAACATGATATATATATATATATATATATCTTATCTGTTTAATCGCAATCGATTCTCGGTCACTTGTTGGATCAGCGTTCTCCATCCTTGTCGATCGTGTACAGCTTCTTTTATTTCGGCGATATTCATGTTTGTATCCTCTTTGATGGTGTCAAACTATCGAGTTCTTGGTCGACCTTGTCTTCTACGTCCACTGACCATTCCGAGCATGATATCTTTCTCCAAGGAGCGGCTTCTCATCACGTGGCCGAAGTAGGCTAATTGCTGTTTGGTGATTCTTGCTTCTAGCGGGAGGTTTGGTTTGGTTCGCTCCAGGACTTCAAGATTGGTGATACGTGCTGTCCCTGGAATTCGTAGGAGTGTCCTCCAACATCACAGCTCAAAAGCATCAATTTTCCGCCTATCTGATTTCTTCGTGGTCCATGTTTCGCTTCCATATATTGCAATTGGAAACACAATGGCCACCTCATCCTCCTCTGTCTCTCTAATTGTTTCTGTCCATAGTGACACCTGAAGGACCAGGGCTCCTTGTACTGGCTTACATTGGTTTCTTCACATCATTAGCCACATGTATGATCAGTTTTGAGTTGCTGTGTTTAAGCTGAGACACCTGTGCTTTCACTATGTTTCACTTTTGCTACCTGTGCATACCATTATGCAAACCAAGTGCATCCAGTGCAAAATGTGAAAGTACTGTATGTTTGCAAGTTGTGTCTAACAAGGTGAAAAGTGATTAAGGTTCTGCCAAAAAGGTGACCATTTCAATAAATGGGTTCAGGGCACTGAGCATTTGGTTCAGACAACACGGTTTAGTGTTTTAGCAATTGAGAAAAACTGTAATTGCAGTTGTTTGAACTCATTACCTGTCCAAACACTCAATCAATCACACTCCAACCTCTCCACCAAAGAGCTGTCTAAGGACACCAGGGACAAAATTGTAGACCTGCATAAGGCTGGGATGGACTACAGGACAATAGGTAGCTTGGTGAGAAGGCAACAACTGTTGGTGACATTATTAGAAAATGGAAGAAACATAAGATGACTGTCAGTCTTCCTTGGTCTGGGACTCCATGCAAGATCTCACCTCTTGAGGTAAGGGCCTAGTCAATGACCTGAAGAGAGCTGGAACCACAGTCTCAGAGATGACCGTTAGTAACACACTATGCCATCATGGATTAAAATCCCGCAGGCACGCAAGGTCCCCCTGCTCACACCAGCAAATGTCCAGGCCCATTTGAAATTCACCAATGAACATCTGGATGATCCAGAGGAGGCATGGGAGAAGGTCATGTGGTCAGATGAAACCAAAATAGAGCTTTTTGGAATCAACTCCACTCACCATGCTTGGAGGAAGAAGAAGGATGAGCAGAACCCCAAGAACACCGTCCCAACCGTGGGGTGCTTTTCTGCAAAGGGGACAGGAGAACTACACCGTATTGAAGGGAGGATGGATGGGGTCATGTATCGCAAGATTTTGGCCAAAAACCTCCTTCCCTCAGTAACAGCATTGAAGATGGGTTGTGGCTGGGTCTTCCAGCAGGACAATGACCCCTAACACACAGCCAGGGCAAATGAGGAGTGGTTTTGTAAGAAACATTTCAAGGTCCTGGAGTGGCCTAGCCAGTCTCCAGACCTGAACCCAGTAGAAGATCTTTGGAGGGAGCTGAAACTCAATATTACCCAGCAACATCCCTGAAACCTGAAAGATCTGGAGAAGGTCTGTATGGAGGAGTGGGCCAAATCCTGCAAACTTGTGTGTGCAAACTTGGTCAAGAACTAAAGGAAACGTCTGACCTCTGTAACTGCAAACAAAGGTTTCTGTACCAAATATTAAGTTCTGTTTTTCTAATGCATCAAATACTTATTACTTACTTAAAGACAGGGTGCCTTGGTTATACTTGCCGCTATCCTTGGATCACATTAAATGTAGCAGGATTTCCTGGATGTTTTTTTTTTTTTGTAGAGCTAGAGAAAGTAACTCAGTTTAACTAAATCTGATGTAACTTCAATTTATAGATAGAATCTTTCTTCTCTTAATTCTATAAAACAGTTGAGACCTCCACTTTGGCCTCGTTCATTCTGATTGAGGCATTTTTTGCGCTTTGGCTTTTTTATCAATTATCATTAAAATATTAGACCTCATGTAAATGTAGGCAATATAACAATCAGCCACTGACATCACAATCACAGTTAATGCTTCATGTAAATGTAGTTGTTAAAGACCATGCTCATTTCATTATTTTCCTCCATACACAAGCTAAACATAAAATAAAGTAAACTAGAGTTTTCTTCTATAAGCTGTAACAGCAAATTCAGCATTAGTCAGATTCTAAAAACTCAAACGGATCAATCAGGTCTCTTCAGATCAGTATATCAGCAGTAGCTATAAAACACTGAACTAAAACTTAGTTCTTTGAACATTTTGATGAACGCTAAAGCATCGGGCTGTTTAAAATTTAAAAGCCTTGTTTAGGGTCGGCTGAGGACACGCTATTCATTTACACTGATATCCTGGGGGTCCACTCACACCCACCCACACACCAACTCCACAGACACAGAGCTTTGTAGTGTAACCACAACCTTTAGCTATTGCAGCTCTGCATTACTCTGCTCTTTTCACAGCTGTATTCAGTGCTTTGCTAAGTTATACTCGCTTAAGACCGGAGACACAGCCAACTCAGCAGGCTAGACACAGCTTGAAATAGATTTGAGAAATTAGACTGGAGAGTGACATATGGCCAAAATTGTTTCCAACCTTAAACAATAGAAAGACCACAAATGGACTGCTGTTAGACATAAAAGCAGAACAGACATCTTGGCTGTGGTCTAACATATCAGCAGGATCGTGTTTCTTCCCACCATCCTTCCAACCCTCGTCTCACTGTATCCAGTTTATAGTCATTCCCTGCTCGCATCTTTTGTCGGCTTCAATGACCTTTTGTCAAAATAAAGTCCATCAAAGAGAGAGATAAATATAGAGGGGGTGAGTGGACCAAAGGAAAAAGGTGAACATTATCTAATCAAATGAAAGTGATGCAAAATTTTGAACTGCAGTGAAGTGGTGAAAGGGCTTCAGATGTTCACATGTACATATTTGGAGTTATTTTATTTATTTGCTTGTTTGAGACTGTATGGTTGAAAGTTATTTTTAGAAATGGTACAAAACATTTTGCAAATCTGGATCCAAGCCTGAAAACGTGTCAAGATGTTTGTCAGTGGCTTTCAAAGCAAATGCATTGAATTGTTTCCACGCAACACCTGGAAAAAAATGTCGACAGATATATGAAATGAAAAGCCGAAGTGAAATTGACTGACAGCATTCTGACAGCATTATGTCCCACTGTCATGGCTGCCATTCATTTAAACTTCATATCTTTCTGTTGATGCTGGTTATTTGTTTGTTTGTTCCTCCTGATTTAAAGGTATTTTTAAAGTGGCTACAGTTGACAGAAACCATGTCAATGTCCCAAAACGTGTCACTCATCAGCTACTCCCCAAACCCCTTACCCCAACTTCCTCTCTAAAATAGCCACTTTAACCCCAGCAATGGGAAATATAAAATGGGCAGTAATGGGACGCTTTGGATTGTCTCCAACGACATTCTTTCATTTTTTTTTCTTCCCATCACTAAAATGTTGCCCTGCGGGTATTGTGTTCCCCAGTCCCAGGGTCAGTATCATCTATCTAAATTTTTTATTTTCAACAAAAATATGTGAGTGCATGTCCTTGAGAAAGTAGCTTATCGTTGTTTTTATTGTGTGTATATGTTTGTCTCAGTTGCATGGTTTTTCTGTCACTCTTGGTGAAAATGATCTGATTCTATCAGACATGCATTGTAATAATCATTAGATTGGATCAGTACTAAAGTTCCCTTTGCACAGGAATCTATAGTAAATGGGTGCGGTGCCTCTGGCTAAAGAGAAACACTTGTTGCCTATTTTAAGACGACTGAAGACAGAAACAGTCCCGTTAGACTCTAAGTGCAGATACGACTGGAAACTCTGGATTTGATTGTAGCATTTCTGGCAGGTTCTTCAGGTTTTCAGATTTCATACCAACAGACTGCACAGTCATTTATTCTCCACTACATTATAATGCTTCTTAATGTGCAGTGTTGCTCAGACCTTGTCGCTGCCATCGCTGGACTGTTTCCAAATGCTCCTAGTGGGAATTGCATAATCCTCCCAAAATGCCCCATCCTGTGTTGGATATCCAAAAGGTTCCTGTCTCATAATGAACATACAGTGGAGGTTTAGTACTCAGTGGTATTTACAAAATGGAAAAATACACTGATCATCTACAGAAACACCCCTGATATTGGGATTATTGATTAAATTAGGTTAATCTTCAGTGTGATGTAATTCATACAGAACATATTCCCACCGAGGCTTTCATTGGTGCTCCCTGTATTCCTGGTCCCTGCCTTTTTCTTTTCTTCTGCTTGTTTTTTCTCATCATACATTAGCATGTCTCACAAGCAGATGGTATCTGGATGTGAACGATCTGTATATCATTTAGAAATTAAAATTAGCCTCCACCCCGGCAAACATAAACATACCTGGGCAACCTGACAAGCCTCTGTCGGAGGGGATGCAAAATTCATAAATCTTTAGGCTTCTGCATTTATTTCACCTCAGAGCCTGCCTTTGCCAATTAACATAACACAGGCATAAGATGAGGGTTTGTGTCTTGATGTTGCTGTTTTCCCTCTGCATGCCTAACCATTACAGGACAAATATGCTTTTAAGTTTTCATTCAGAATTTCACATTGAGCTGTTAAACCACAACTCCACCTTCTGGGTTTGTTTCAGTGATTCAAAATCCAACGTCATCATCACTGATGTATATACAGCAGCATTCTAGGCATGCGATTTTATATGGGTATGTGGTCTGAGTTTTAAACATATGTTTCAGTAACAAAAACATTTGAAAGTAAGATCAGTTAATGCCTGGAGCTCAGCACTTGTTCTTGATGTTTTCAATGAAATTTGGAAAGTAATTTATTCTGCCACAACTCCACAGGATACCAGTGTGCTCATTTCACAGCGGCTGGACGATTATACTTTGATCAGCAGCAAACTGCAGCATTTCTTCTTCTAACTCAACTATGAAACCAGAACAGAAGTGCCAAACAATTTCCTAATTACACTTCATTACTGTCAAATAATGCCTATTAATTGTCCAATGTGCAAGCATTTTTCTGCTCTCTGATAACCTTTTGTGGGAGATATCTAGGTGTCAACTGCCATATTGTTCAAGCTACCTGACATGGAGAAAAGCACTGGGCCACACCACACATGGTTTTAGTCTCTTTGCCAAAGGTTTATAAATCAAGCAGCTAGCCATGCAGTCTGCCTTCACAGAGATTTGTGATAGAATGGGTCGTTCTAAAGAGCTCAAGGAGTGTGGTACTATAATCGTATGCCGCCACTGCAACGAGTCAGGCTTTGAAACTTCTTCCGTCCCAGATATCCCACAATCAACAGTAAGTGATATTATTGCAAAGTGGAAGTGTTTCTTAGGAACCACAGCAACTCAGTGTAAATTATAACACCTGATAATAATATCTGCAGCATTCCAAACCTCCTCTGGCATTAACATCAGCACAAAAACTGTGTGTGCTGGAAGCTTCATGGCATAGGGCTCTCCACAGCTGCACAAGCCCTCCTGGAGGTTTAATGTGTAGAGGTGGCCCCAGCACCTTATAGTGCTGTCGCAGGCTCCACCACGCCGCTACGCCTAACGGCACACAGTGCAGAGTGACTAACTATGAACTTTTACAGTAAAAAAAACAAGCAAACAAGAGCCGTACCGCACAACAAATGGATCCACTTGGAAAAACACAATGCTAAGACATTTTATATAACATAAGAGGTTGTCAGTACAAGCTCGCTCCTTTCATCCATAGTTATAGGGTTAAATAAAAGCACAGTGAGATCTGATTAGTGCATTAAATGCTCTAAATGTGGTGTGTGTGTGTGAGTAATTCCACTATTTCAAAGGGACTTCTTCATTTCAGCTGCAAATGCTGATGCGGTTAAGCTCGTCACAATAAAATATGATCAAACCTATGGACTGGAATGAATGCTTGCCTCCAAATGAGATATCCAATATTTGAAAAATGAGTCGACCTGTGCTAACAAAGTGATTGATGGCAGGAAAAACTACAACAGATTATAACTCTTTGTGAGGGACGGCGGTAAGCAGAGAAGCTTAATTCTTCCTCCAAAAATCAGAGCACATGTCCTCAATTCTTCAGACATATACGAGTGTACAAACTTCAAGTCAAGACTCGCAGATGCCATATGAGTGCTAAATATGTGCAGACTGCTCAGAGGCTGTGATTGATAGGGACTGAAGCGTCGAGCATGGGCCTCATGTCCGACTTTGATCCCATTTCTGCTGTCAACTGAGTGGGAGGGATCAGCGTCATCTCACCATCCTCCTGGGCGGTGAATGTGCAGCATGTGGCAGGATCCGCACACTACATGCCTGCTGCTCTCCCCGTGCGTTAGCAAAGCATTTTCACATTTTGGTTTTGACTGAACTTCAGTTCGATAACCTCTTCAGATTGTCTAGCCAAACTGTGGCGCAAATTCTCCCAAAGTGCTTCCTGAGTAATCATCTGAAGTGCTCTCATCGACCACACACACAGCTGCCTGCCTTTCCTCCGTCTCACACTCCTCCAGGTTTCGTGTTTACTTCTTCACTTCCGTCCCTCGGATGTTGCTCCCCCCTCCTCCATTCGGTCCCCCCTTCAATAGAGTACTAAAGGGAAATGGCGAGCAGACCAAAAGGCACACTTTTCCCAGTGCCAGTTGCGTTGGTGTTCCTGAAAAATAAATTAAAAAGTGAAGCATGAATGTGTAAGTGTACCAAGTGTGTCTCTGATTTATCGTTTGAGTATAACCTCATTATTGTAAAGAAATCAGGAAAGTGCGTCATGAGACCATGCAGCAAGAAAATGGGGAGGATGAACAGTCCTCTTTGTGCTCTCCTCTTTCTCTTCTGCTCTGTCGCTTCTGCTCTCTTCCCCTTTCTCTATCATGCTTTTTTTTTTTTTTTATCAATGAAGTCTTTCTCCTCATCCACCCGCTGCAGCGACTGTAGTTCCCTGCTGCTTCTCTTTCCTCCAGGTTGTCGTCTCTGCTGCTCCTTGGAAGAGGCTGAGCTTATTCTCCGGGCAGCTTGGGCAGCGGTATGTCAGGCCGAGCCGCAGCCATATGTGGTTCTGCCGTTGGACCGGCCCTGAAGCGGGGTTGGGTCCATGGAGGGGGCTTCCAAAAGGCTTCTGCCGCCATCCGGCCACGGCGGTGGAGGGGATGGGCCACAGCAGGTGCATGAGTCAGTGGCACATGGGCTTTCGAAATCCAGGGGTGTTCTGGGTAGAGCTTCTGGCAGGTCAAGCACTTTAATTCGGGGTGGGATGATGTTAGGTGTGTCTTTTCTTTACTTTTCTTTTTTTTTTTTTTTTTACCAAACACTTAAACAAGGACAAAGAAAAACAAAAGCAGCAAACAAAACCAGGCAGTGTGGCTGATGTTTCCTAGTCCCGTGAGGACACCCCCACTCCCATCAAGGTCAGCAGAATCACTCAGAGTCCAAGCATCATAACACAGAGCGGCTAGTAGAACCCGCATGAGGCCAGAAAGCCCAAGCCTGGCCATGACCAACAACGTCAGTGGCCACATGTACAAGCCGAATGCTCTTCTGGACAAGCGTGCTATGTTCAGATGATACAAAGATTGAGGTGTTTGTGCTACAACAATGACAAGACAGATGTCTGGATGAGTAAATGTGAGGTCTTCATAAGATCAATTTAGTCTGAATTCTATTAATATAGTGCCAAATCAGGAACTTAAAACAGTTCGCCTCAAGGCGAACCGTTTTTGTTGTAAGGTGGGCAACCACAATGCAGCCGTCACTCCTCATTTGCTGCCACTGGCATTGGTACACTGCCACGGAAAGCCGACAGTTGAAATTTAGTCACAAGCGCGGGTGTACCAACACGACAATGGAGCCCAACACACATTCCAAAACCTGCTTCTGGAATGGATATGGCCAGGGTAACTGGAACTAGGTCTTCCCAAAGCTCTCGACCTGAACCCTGATTCAAAGTTCGTGCGACGAAGCTCGAAGCCGAGTCCCGAAACAAACTGAAATACATGTAACTCTACCAATTTGCAGTAGCGAGTCAGTGGTCAGAATATCCTCATGACCGTCATTGTCCACAAGCTGTAAAATAGGCCAACAATGTGAATAAGGACATATTACCATCAGCCGGGCGTAACGTCACTCTCTCACCCGCATGGATCAGAGAAAATACAAAATAATTTCAAACTTGTGCTTGCGATTCTTGTTTTTTAAAAACTCACTAAAGATGTATTCTGTACAATTATTCCATCCCTGGAAAAAGAAATCATCAAAAGCCCAAACTTAACCATGACATTCATGCCCATGATGAGTTTCTGTTAGCTTTGACCACAGCAGTACCCTTAAACTGGCTTAAATCCTGTCTCTCTGGCAGCACTCGGTTCATTTAATTCATAAATTTCAAATCTCAGCCATTTCTAGTTATAACCGATGATCCCCAGGGATCTGTCCCGGGGCCTGTCCTGTTCGTCCTCCATCTGCTTCCTCTTGGCCATGTCTTCTGCAAATCTGATATCAGTTTCTGCTGCTATGCTGATGACACCTGTCCATCAAACCTAGCTCTGCTCACCACCCACCTCCCTCCAAATTTTCCTGCAGGAAATCAAATCGTGGTTCTCCAAGAACTTTTGCAAATTGAACAGTGGTTAAAACCAGAGGTTCTCCCTCTTAACACCAAATCCATCTCGTCCAGACTGAGCAGCTTCCATTTCCTCAGTTTTACCCTCCATTCAGTTACCTTGTTCATGCCTCGGTTACATCCCACATCAACCACTGTAGCTCCCTTGTCTTTGGTCTTCCTCTCAAGTCTATCCTTAAACTTCAACTGGTTCAGAATTCTGCCACTTGCATCATCATCATCATTAGCCACATCAAGGCTGTCATTCTGCATCTTAACTGGCTCCTGATTGAATATTTATTGATTTCAAGATTCTACTCCTCACCTTTAAATTAATCCATAACCTTGCTCCACAGTACCTATTTGAACCTCTGCACATCAACACAACTATTCAGATTCTCAGGTCTTCTTCTCCTATCCATCTCACCATGCTGTCTGCCCATTTCAGTTGCTCTGACCTCTGCCTCTGGCTCTCTGTAACATCTGTAATATTGACCCTCTTTCCACTTTCAAATCCCATCTCGAAATGCACCTCTGGCATACTCACGCTGATCTTTACCTGTCTGTCATGCGAATTCTGTCTTAATGACTTTATATATACGCTGCTCAAAAAAAAAAAGGGAACACTTAAATAACACAATATAAGTCCAAGTAAATCAAACTTCTGTGAAATCAAACAGTCCACTTAGGAAGCAACACTGACTGACAATCAATTTCACATGCTGTTGTGCAAATGGAATAGACAACAGGTGGAAATTATTGGCAATTAGCAAGACACACTCAATAAAGGAGTGGTTCTGCAGGTGGGGACCACAGACCACTTCTCAGTACCTATGCTTTCTGGATGATGTTTTGGTCACTTTTGAATGTTGGTGGTGCTTTCACACTCGTGGTAGCATGAGACGGACTCTACAACCCACACAAGTGGCTCAGGTAGTGCAGCTCATCCAGGATGGCACATCAATGCGAGCTGTGGCAAGAAGGTTTGCTGTGTCTGTCAGCGTAGTGTCCAGAGGCTGGAGGCGCTACCAGGAGACAGGCCAGTACACCAGGAGACGTGGAGGAGGCCGTAGGAGGGCAACAACCCAGCAGCAGGACCGCTACCTCCGCCTTTGTGTAAGGAGGAACAGGAGGAGCACTGCCAGAGCCCTGCAAAATGACCTCCAGCAGGCCACAAATGTGCATGTGTCTGCACAAACGGTTAGAAACCGACTCCATGAGGATGGCATGAGGGCCTGACGTCCACAGATGGGGGTTGTGTTCACAGCCCAACACCGTGCAGGATGCTTGGCATTTGCCAGAGAACACCAGGATTGGCAAATTTGCCACTGGCGCCCTGTGCTCTTCACAGATGAAAGTAGGTTCACACTGAGCACATGTGACAGAAGTGACAGAGTCTGGAGACACCGTGGAGAGCGATCTGCTGCCTGCAACATCCTTCAGCATGACCGGTTTGGCAGTGGGTCAGTAATGGTGTGGGGTGGCATTTCTTTGGAGGGCCGCATGGCCCCCCATGTGCTCGCCAGAGGTAGCATGACTGCCATTAGGTACCGAGATGAGATCCTCAGACCCCTTGTGAGACCATATGCTGGTGCGGTTGGCCCTGGGTTCCTCCTAATGCAGGACAATGCTAGACCTCATGTGGCTGGAGTGTGTCAGCAGTTCCTGCAAGATGAAGGCATTGAAGCTATGGACTGGCCCGCCCGTTCCCCAGACCTGAATCCGATTGAGCACATCTGGGACATCATGTCTCGCTCCATCCACCACAGATTGTCCAGGAGTTGGCGGATGCTTTAGTCCAGGTCTGGGAGGAGATCCCTCAGGAGACCATCCGCCACCTCATCAGGAGCATGCCCAGGTGTTGTAGGGAGGTCATACAGGCACGTGGAGGCCACACACAATACTGAGCCTCATTTTGACTTGTTTTAAGGACATTACATCAAAGTTGGATCAGCCTGTAGTGTGTTTTTAACCTTTAATTTCTGTGTGTGACTCCAAATCCAGGCCTCCATTGGTTAATAAATTTGATTTCCATTGATGATTTTTGTGTGATTTTGTTGTCAGCACATTCAACTTTGTACAGAACAAAGTATTCAATGAGAATATTTCATTCATTCAGATCTAGGATGTGTTATTGGAGTGTTCCCTTTATTTTTTTGAGCAGTGATATATATATATATATATATATATATATATATAAAAAACTTCTTTTATTAATTTTTAAATATATTTTCTTGTTATATTGCTTTTTTTTAATAAGAATTTTTGTGTAAGGTGTCCTTGAGTGTTTTGAAAGGTAATTACAATAAAATGTTACTATGAAAATGATTTTATTTTAGCTTTGCGATTACAGATTTTTATAGTTTGTTTGCCTTGGATTCGTGCAAAACCAGGTCAAAATTAATTTTTTTGACACTAACTGCAAGGTGTGATGAAAATCTGCAGGAAATGATAAGACTATGAAGCCACATGGAAATGTCACATGTGTTTACAATGCTGCTAGCTCAACCTAGTACCTAATTTGCATGTTGAAATTTGATCAGAATCTCAGCGGAATCAAGGTAATTAGTGTGCCTCTTATTACCAAAGACTCATGATTAGATGACATTATCCCGACAACGCTTTTTAGATACAGAATGAAATTGAACAACAGATACAGTGAGATCCGACATGCTCACTACACACCAAGCACCAGATATCCATGCACGTGTGGGCTAGTATCTGATAGGCCAGACATGGCCTGAGGGGAGGAAAAAAGTCCTTATGAAAAATAAAAGATTAAAAGTCTGTTACCAAGACTTGAATTTTACCCAATTTCAGTCATAAATTCATGTTTACTCTTGAACAATTTTCTGTTGATTAGAGATCTAAAAGGCATCTGAATGGTAAATACTGGTTCTAAAGTGGAAGTTTAATAGATATTTTAATTGGGTGTGTAAAAGTTGTGATTAGCCAGACAGCGTTACCTGCTGTATTTGTAGTAAAACCTCTAAAATGATGGTTCACTCAGTTTGAAGCTTTTGACCTGCTCTAATGAAATCAGCAAGTCAATGTTACTTCACAGAAATGTTTTCCCAAGGTCAGGAGTGAATCTCTCTCTGAAGTTTATGAATATTATACAACGTCACTGCAAATGAACCCAAGTCAACAGACTTAACAGATCTGAACAAACTTGTGCTGATTTTATTGATATTGAGCTTTTTGTCTGGAAAATAAAAAAATTGTCTTATTTAATATTTCAAAAAACTGCACAGGCTTGTATTGTGTGTATTTCTCTCCGTTTAAGATCTCACATATTCTAATAGCATCAATGACTGTACTCTGTGAAGAAGCCTTATTTTTGGTGCCAAATTAATTTCCAAGCATCTCATATGTCAGTGAATCCTTTATTATTGTTAATGTAAAAATATTCAATAAACTTACTGTACTGCAGTCCTTGTTAAAATGTTCTGCAGCATTTCCTTAAATGGAATCTAGAGCATGGGAAAGGCTTCTTCCTCAATCTGCTGAAACACAACATATACTTCACAAAGAATCACAAAATATGTCTAGGTTTTGTAGTTTCTTTTCTCTCAGCTGAACTCAGCATTTGTTGAGTTTTGCCGTTTGGAGCTTTGAAGATGAAGAAAACCAAAGCTTATGATTAAAAAATACATAAGATCAATGAAAAGATAAATATTCTTCTCTTCATGCGTGACTGGCACGCTTTTTGCACAGGGGTACACAGTGCAATATCATAACCACCTGCATGTTGCACTCTCTGCAAGAATGACCTGATCTTTTTTTATGGGGACTGAAAAATTTACATCTAATCTAATCGAAAGAGACTGACCAAGTGTATCCAGGTGAAAGCTTCGCTTCTTTATTGATTTTCTTTAACCCATCCAAGGGTGCTGCATCTCATAATGTGACATGCAGCAGGGCGGAAGTTAAAGATAAACACTTTGTAGAGCCTAATAGTTTAATGGCTAATGTAAATATAAAATGATACTTTTTGGAAACAGCCTCCAGAGCCACTCTGGAAGCCTGAGACGCAGATGCTGCATTTAAAGAATGTGGCTACATGCGTAATATGATGGATGCAGATTGGCACATATAAATATCCATATTTTCATTAAATATTTAAAACAGCCTCATGGTACATACAGCCCAACTTACTTGATGTCTAGTAATGGTCTTTACTGTCATGTACGGCTGTGTGGCAGGCAGGAAGGGGACCCCAACGCAGAATACAGAAGACAAGGTAATCAGATGATTTAGCCTTTATTTGGCGTGAGGAAAACAGAACCAGGGGCTAATGCAGCAAAACGGAAAGACAACCAGACTTGAAATCCAGGGACTAAAGAGAAACACAGAGGGGACACAGCAGGGGAGCTAATGACGACGACACGACAACAGGCAGAGAAATCACAGGACTTAAATACACAGGAGGGCTAATGAGGTAGGTGGAAACAGGTGGGAACACAGGTGATGCTAATAACACTGACGAGACAAGGGGAAGCCAAACTAAACACAAAGCATGGGGAACACAGGACTGTCAAAATAAAAGAGGAAGTGACCAGACAAGGAACACGCAGACTTGACACAGGGAACTGGCACACAGACGCTGGACAGAAATGCAGACCCAACACCAGGAAACACAAGGGACCAGAAATAAACAGGAAAAAGAGACAGAACACAAAACACTGGGCCACCAGTGTCATCATTTAGAGTGTTGCCATCCTGCACTTATTGGATGTTGGATGCACCAGATATGTTTTCTGAACTTGGATATGAAATGAATGTGAAAAATCACCCATCACTGTGTCAGTGTGCACTGCATCACACGCTACGCTGAGTGTTTTATAACCACTTCTGCTGCTGATGCAGATTTCACAGAGCAACCCATTCAACAATGAAATGTAACTTGTAAACACTATAAACTAAGTTACCTCATCTCAGCAACCTGTTTCACAGGAACCAAGGGCCAGTCATTCTAGGGGTCATCCATCCATCCAGTTCAGGGTCATGGGGAGCTAGAGCGTATCCCGGCTGTCGCTGAGCAGGACAGGTCACCAGTCCATTACAGGGCTAACACAGACACAACCATTCAAGGCCACCAATCACCAATCAGCATGCCATTGTTTTGGACTGAGTACCAGGAGAGAACCCGGTCAGAGGCTGGGAGAACTCCACAGAGAAAAGCCCAAGCTGCTGTGAGGTGACTGTGCTCACCGCTCCACACTGTGCTGCCCTCACAGAATAATAATGTATATGTTCATATCACAGAAAACTAAAATGTTGCAGCTGGAACATTTATGAAAACTGGGGTGCTGGTTCCAAGTGAAAAAAGTTTTGAAATGTGCAATGCATAAAAAAATCACTGGTATGGTATTTCATCACCAGCGGGTGGTTATTATAGCCTATACCCTTTACCCTCAAAAATGCCATGGGTTGTTAGCCTTGCAAGGCCTAAAGCCTGTTATAGACACAACTGCTGAGCAGCCATTCCTGTTATACTTGTTTGAAGTCTGCTGCCTGGGGTGCATGCATACTCGGTGCACTGTAATGTAAACTCTCTATGAACAAATTTGCAAGGTTACACAAACGTGGCAGGCCCGGACCTTCATGCTCACCCTCTGATGACAAAATTTACATCACTCAGAATCAAGCGGGCTCGTGGATGTGGAAACTGTAATCGATAATAACCCAAAACCTGATCTTGTACTCTGGAAAAGACAAAACTTTTCAATGCACATAACAAGAATGCAGATTTTGAGGTGTATCAGTTACAATGTTTATTCTCTGATTATTTGCCACAACTTTGAACAGTTAGAAGCCAAAAATCCCGTATTCTGATAGCATGGGGTTTGGGATTAGCACTTGGACCTTGTGAAACATCTTTAATGGATTTCAGCCTATAAAAAAGCCATAATTTAGTGAATGTAGCTCCAAAACTGCTGAACAACTCTGAGGTCTAAAGATGTGATACACTTGAAACACAGTGAGTCTGATTATTTGTTATGTTCAGTGTGTGATTTGAACAACTTTATTAAATATTGACAATTTTACTTTAACCTAAAAAGAAACACTGAGTCAGTGATGTCATGCATGTTGTTGAACATGATGTAAATATCCTCAAATGCAACACAACCAAATTTTATACAACATAAATGAAGCACAACAGCTGAATCATCCAGGTTTTGTGCAGTTTCGTCTCAGTGTGATGGGACTTTTACCTGAATACACATGTCTTTCAAGTCCTGTTTGATTTATTAATTCCAGGCTTTGTAACTGATTCCACATGCAGGACTAATGTTAAATTATATCTCTATGTCTTCATTTTCCTTCCCATAAGAGAGCGTGTTATTGAACAGAACATGCACCAGACAAATGATAGCTTTCAGAGTGACACATGAGCACCCTTCTTCCTGCTGAGGCCAGCGGGACTGTGAGGAGGACCTTCGTGGTGACAGCTCACATTTGAACTTCTGAACTCTCGTCAGCACTTCCTTCCTCACTTCGTGTCCTGCCCCACCAGCTTTTTTGAAGTGATAATTCACTGAGTTATGGAAACGCCATCGAAAGGCTTTGTGAATTTAGTATCATTCACATTTCATGCCTGACTGCTGCGGTCCTTGTGATCAGGACTAGAGCAGGATCTACTGTTGGTCTCAAAAGTTTATTTTCCATAATGAATAACAGCATCATGTATAAGATGTGAGACGGGGCGCTTGTTGTTGTGGTTTCTACACAAGTTACAAATCAGAGTTGATTTTAAAGTCAAGCTTTGCCTTTTAAATGGTCTCTTGCTGCATGAAGGCTTCCAGCAGATCAAAGTCTGATCTATTATTAAACTGTCCTTAGACAAACAGTGACTCAGCTAATATTTATTTATTGGAACTGAGAATACTTGACACACAAATAAATTTAGACACTGATGTTCAGCGTTGCATTGAAGCTGTGCTTGAATTAGCTTGTTCTCAGCTGCTTTATTTATGCCTCACTGTCACTGAGATATTCATCAGCTGCTTGGCTACAAGCTGACTAACAGTGTCCAGGATGACATCCAAGCACATTTATACGGTGGTCTTTATCACCTGCCACCTAACAGGTACTCGCTTAATCATCTCACTGAAATTGTTATTCATGTATCAGTTTCTGTTAGGAGGGGTCGGGGTTGCTCCACTGGGATCCAAACTACTTTAAAAAGTCCAGTGATTTCCACCAGATACAGCTCAGACGTTTCAGACACCAAAGACAGAAATGGAGCGCTAAACGGGAGCAGTAAAAGTCATGTGTTCCCTGCCATGGCGGAAAATTCCTTTCACATACTGAATGGAGTGATTCCTTGGATCCAGACAGAGCAGGCAATCTTCCATTTGTTTCTACTTAAAAGTCTTTAAATGTGTGTCTGTATGAATTCTAGAAGTTGTAGTTTTTGCAGTCCAGACTGCCTTAGTCAGTATTAAGGTCTATCTTTCCTTGCTGTCTACATCTCAAACATTTCTGCAATAATCTCCTAACTGAACCGGGTTTGTTTTTAATGGCGTACCAAAAACTAACCCTGTCCCACAACATGGAATAAACTTCTTAGCTTTACCTTATGGAGGAATCTTCTTTTATTTCAGGCATGCCGTGCCATTTAAACTGAGCCTCGTCTCTGTTTGACACTTTTCAGGCTGTTATACACATTTACTTAAGCACTTATTCAAGCTACAGTTTCTTCCCCTGGACGGTCTCTGTCCTCACCTGTGCCTGTGCACTTCCCCAGCAGCAGATCAGAAAAGACCTTTAAAAGCGATCCAGTGTCTCTTTCTCACATTGTTCTCTTGCTGTTCCTGCAGGCGCATTGCCAAAGGTGTCTCCGTCCTCACCCACGGGGCGATGGCTCTGCGGAAGGACCAGGGAGCCACCAGCCGAGCGCAGTACGCCGGCAACTGTCAGAGCGACGGCAACCAGACCCACCGAGTGCCGGACAGAATCAAGTAAGTGGAGGGACGGAGGGTGACTTTGAAGTTTGCTGTATGTGAGAATCCAGTGTGACTGGCATCAGAGTGAACAAGCAAAGAGTGCAACGGCATGGAAAAGCAAATAGTTGCCAACAGTTTTAATCAAATGCCCTCATTCAAAGCAAACCCAGAGAGCTGAGTCACTCTGGCCTGAAAACAGCAGCTTTGTTTTTACAGCGACATTTTACAGAGCGGCAAACTCCACTGTTCCTGGTCCCGTATTTGTTCATGCTAAAGATTTGCAGATCCAGTCAGCCACAGCATTAGAAACACTGACAAGTGAAGTGAATGATATTGATCATCTCATTACAATGCAATATGCTACGGGGATACCTTGGGCCCTGGGATTCACGTGGATGCTACTTTGGCACATAAGACCTGCTTAAATGATTGTTATAGCTCAAGGACACCCAATTCATTGACTCTTCAGTGACATTTCCTGATGTCAGCAGCCTCCCCCAGCAGGACGGTGCACACTGTCACACCACAAGAACCGCTGAGAAATAGCTTAGGGGACACAACAAAGAACCCGAGGCATTTAGCCAGCCTCCAAACTCCCCTGAACCCAATCCAATCAGGACCCACTGAAATAAGACCAATCCACAGAGACCACAGGCTGCAACCCTGCTGCTGACACTGCACAGTGCCAGGCATCACTGGCCATGCCCACACATCATTTACCCATGCCCCTGAGGGTTAAGGCTTCTTCTGGCAGCACAAGGGTGGCCTACGTAGTATTACTAGTGGATGACTGGAGTATATTGCTATCATGTGGTCAGGCAAACATTCTCTTTGCTTTGCAATGAATATGAATTTTGTATTTTTAATGCAAATAGCTGGCTGATTAAAAACTGCTTAAAACAGCAGCTATTAAAGGTACTAAAATATTTAAGTGTCAGTTTATATTAAAAAAAAACATTTTTCTCCAATGTTCACCTGAAAGTCTCTACTTTTAAGTTCAGTCAGAAAAGATTCATTACAGCAGCAGGATATATTTAGCTTGCTATCTGCATTCCGGGTTTATCATTCTCTGCAAATATGTTGTATATAAGGTTGTAGAGGGAGGAGCCTACAGGTGGATGCTGGGGCAGCAGAGTGGTTGGAACAGCGGGCAGCAGACGCAGGGCAGCAGTGGCAGTGAAATGCCAGAGTTTTCAGGTTAAATAGGCTGTCACACTGTTTGAGGCATGTTGATGTGCCCTGTTTCACACACCGTGCTACATTTCTGACTTGATTCTGATCATACTGGCTTTAGGGCCTTGAAGCTTAAACATACCTGCAATGGATGAGATATTTAAGGCTGGAGTGGAGAAGTTGGTTATACCCAACTTTAACATTTGCATTTAAGACAGTTTGCCCTTCACAACCAGGGAGACTTTAAATGTCGTGAAATGGAAAATGAGCAGAGAAATAAAACAGCAGGTTCAAGTTTGAGTTATCTTTAGATCAGGTGGCATCCCAGACCTTTGTCAGGCTTGTGGTCTTTGAGCAGGAAAATGAAGGGAAAACAGGTGAAATGTAAGGAAGGTTTAGGGAGAGCAAACTCAGCAGTAAAGCTAAACTATAACACTTACCACGGGGTGGACGAAACAGTAGTTTGTATGGATATGACAGATTGATGACACTGTCAGTGAAATCTTGCCTGCTCAGGACAAGAAGTTCAAGTGCAGATGGATGGTTGCTGCTGGTTGCCTACCTGCACTCTTTAATGAAGTGAACCTGCTCATTTTAAACTCGGCAAAACATTTCATGCCCTTCAGAATCTGGCTCTCTATCAGCAGCAGGGCTGTCTGTCACGCTGACGGGCGCAGAGGCTCATGGGACTCTCATCGAGTGGCAGTGATAGTCCTCGCTGCAGCTGCATGAACGACACCTGTAACACATGAAGGGTTTTTCTCCCCAGGGAGATATACACCTTTCCAAAAATATCTCTGCTCTGACTGAAGTGACGCTAACAAATAAGACTCAACCTGTTTTTAGCTGTTATGGCCTCATTCACATGCAAGCAGCTCAGGGACACTCAAAGCTTCTTAATTAACAGTAATGTATGAAAACCCCACTGAAAATCTTAAAAGCACAACTTTGTTATTTTAGAAGTTATATCTGTGGAAATCCAAAGCAATCAATACACGTTAGTTAAATCTGCTGCATATGCAAGAAGGCAACCTGGAGACATGTGAGAAGGGAAAAATAATAATAGTAATAATAACTTTATATAGCAGCTTTCAAGAAACCCATGGACACTCCATATAGAGTGCAAATAAAGGAAAAAATCAAATAGATAAATAAATAAACTGGAGATTAAAGGTCCTTTTGAGCAGGAGAGTTTTCAGAAGTTTCTTAAAAGAGTCCAGTGATGGGGCGTCAGACAGGAGAGAGCTCCAGAGGGTGGGGGCTGCCCATGGCTGAGGGCCAAAGTGTCCGAGGCTGCTTGTATGTGTGAAGGAGGTCGGACAGATACCGAGGGGTCGGGGCACTGAGGGATTCATGAGTGAGAAGGAGGATCTTGGAGGTAACTTTACCAGGAGCCAGTGGAGATTAGTAAGGGTGGGGGTGATATGTTGCCAGAGGTTAGTGCATGTTAGAAGCCTGGCAGCTGAGTTGTGGACCCATCCAGGGCTTTGCTGGAGATACCAAACAGGAGCCCATTACAATAGTCCAACTGGGTGGTGGCAAGGCATGGATGAGGGTCTCTGCTGCAGAGTCAGTGAGTAAAGGCTGAAGTCTGGACATGTTCATTAGGTGGAAAAAGGCTGTTTTGGTGACAGATTTAATACGAGCCCGGAGGACGACAGCCAGGTTGTGAACTTCTGGTGATGGTGAGATGGAGGAAGCATCTATGTCAAAGAGTGGATCTCCAAACTTCTGGATCCAAGAGCTCTGTTTTATTACTGTAGGCTAAATGACATCCAGGTTTGATTTCATGATAACAGTTGACGAGTGATTGTGGGGGGAGCTGGGTGGAGGGTAAAGTCTTTACTGGTGGTTTATAAACTGTGCTGTAATCCGTACCCACAGATTTACAGATGTTTCTTTGGCAGTTTTAACCTGAAAAAATGATTTGGGAGAAAAAAGATCCCAGTAAATATGTTACACAGTGAAAGCTGTAAAACACAGAATAACATGAAATAAACATCGAGATCAACTGGACGGAGAGGTGCTGTTAAAATCCTCCTTGATTTTTAATTATTGGCAAAGATTTGCAAAAGTGACCCATGCAGCTTGGACCTTTTTACCAAATGGTTTTCAAATCAACTCCTCAAAGCACAAGAGGCTTTTCATCTCCCCAAAGAGCAAAAAGTAGTTAAAAAACAAAGAGACTCATCCTGAATGTGAGCCAGCGTTGTAGTCAAGACCACCTAACCCGAGACCGAGACAAGCCCAGGACGTTTAGGGTCCGAGACCAGTCTGGAGACCAAGACCGTTGTGTGCAGCTTCAATCGTGCTTCTTCAGGAAGGACAGCAGCTGCATTCAGCCTTACAGCAAGGTTATAACATTCAAAGAAAGCTGCATTAGAACCAGCTGCTTGGCTCTCCTTCACACTGTAGTAACTTCAAACATAGATCTTCACAACATATCCAATACTAGCGCTGAATCCTGCTGTGTGCCGGAGGAACCAAGAAACCTGAACACTTTTTGAACTACAAGCCAAAGTGAGGCAGTTGATACCCTGAAGATGAGGTTTTCTTGGTTGTAATATATCCACTGTTGGATTTTCCGGCCCCGATCACAAACAGTGCAGGAATACACTACAGATTCAGGATGATTGCCCAAAAACCCCAAATTACATTCAGTGGGGTGGAAGCACTGAATAGCCTAAAAGCTGTTTGACCTTGAAAT
This sequence comes from Pterophyllum scalare, assembly GCA_024447675.2. Classification (NCBI taxonomy): domain Eukaryota; kingdom Metazoa; phylum Chordata; class Actinopteri; order Cichliformes; family Cichlidae; genus Pterophyllum; species Pterophyllum scalare. The sequence goes on along the minus strand of JAMQGT020011903.1, from coordinate 16,215 downwards.
GATATGAATTAGTTTTATATTCAGATTTGATCTGTGCTTTGATTCAGAGCTCACAGGAACCGAGCTGTGATGGAATAAAAGGACCTTCGCGCTCTTATAGTATAATCTGTCGTGACGCTCTTCCTGATAATGGCCCTCATGCAGCACTCCTGGGTTTTTAAAAAGCTGATATTTGAATGCAAACCAGCGTTATGGTACTCATACCTTTGTAAATCCATGCCATCCTTTTTTTTTTACCTTCCCTCCGTGTTTATAATGGAGCTGCACATTCACGCCTGTACCTCTGAACGAGTGGGAAACAGAACAGATTCATTCAAATCTATTTAGAGTAATTAATAAAAAGAATGAACTATTATAATGATCTTTAGTGGACACTCTTCTCCACACAGTTGCACACTGTGCAACATTTAAACAATAACTGAAGGAATGGTTAAACATCCACACGTAGACATCGTGTATTATCTTTTCCTCTGCGTGGATGTTGCTTTCAGGCGTCTCTCATTCTATGAAAAGTCAGATGAGAAAAGGACATTTCAGAGCTGTTTACTTCCTAACAATCTCCATTAGTCCGTCTTTCTGCTCGTTGTGTTTCTGACAGCTGAGTAAAAGACATAATAGACCACCACTGCTACGGAGCTGCGTTCACTAAAAAGTTCAAAATCCACTGACCAAGCAGCTGCTCGTGTACTCAGACTTTGCACCACAAATATCAGGATGTTGGGACAGAAGAAAAGGAGGAGACGTCCGTGTGAGGACTGAAAGGAAACGTGTGAGATGGAAGTTTGGCAGGCAGAGCTGGAAGAGTGCTGAGGAAGGATGGATGAGGGGAGGGAGAGTAAATTGAAGATGGAGATGACAGCAGACAAAGGCAGCGATAACGATGATGATGATGATGATGATGGTGATGATGGTGGTGGTGGTGGTGGTGGTGATTTGGCTGTCTATTTGGAAATCATTTTGCAGCTTCCAGCCATCAGATTGCAAACAACAGCAGCAGTGCAGAGTGTGAACACACACAGCGCAACAGACCAAGCCAGAACAATGACAAAACAAGTCAGAGCTGCACACCAAAGTACAGCTCACTGCAATACAACACAAAAATAACACAAGTTAAAAACTAATGTCCCAAATTTAGAAGGAAAAAAGTAGGAAAATAAGTCCTTTTCAAAACATGTAGTGACAGCCAAGACTTTAGCTTTTATTCAAAGATGTGTTGAGATGCATTTGTGATGAAGAGTATCAGCAATGTCAAAGATATGTGTTTGTCAGCCACTTGAATTCAGTCAGCCTCAAAGGCTTCCAAAGGTGACAGTTTATCATAGCGAGGAGAAAAGAAAGGGAAAAACACCCAAATGCCATTTGAGTCTCAAACCACCACCATAAGTTATACTTTGAGAGTTGTGCCTGTTTGGAGAGCAGTAGTGTAAAGCATCAGGGGTGCACAGAGCATTCAGAGAAGTGGACCTTCCAGGTAAAGTGGACTGTGACATTTCTGTCAGCACTGCGGGGCGGCAGATTCAGTTTACCCAGGACTCCGTGAAAGCCTGTGCGGTTAGCCCTGTGCAGACGTGCTGTGCGCCGCATTCTTCCTAACGCGCTGCCCGAAGTCGAGAAACTCTTAATAACCTGCTCCTAATTTTTATTTAATACAGGATGGTGTTCATTTTGCAAATTATGATCCCTGTCAAAGCAGACTAGAAGATAAAGCCAGGCGTCCTTCAGGGTGCGGGTGCCGTTTGGTTACTACTGCGTGGACATGCAGTCTTTCACTCATCACATCTGATTTTTGAATACAAAGCTCACGCCATCCAAAATAATCAAGTTTATATATGTTTACACTATTAACCATGTTCCACTTAAAAAACAGAATCCACTGTGTTACATCATCAGAACAGCAGTACTCTGGGAAACCTGCATCAACTTCCAATTCATTCTACCTGTTGGTAAAACCACCGTTTTAGATCACATCCACCTTAGAGAGGGGGACACCTGCCAGGGTCCGGCTGAGCTGGTGCTGGCTGGGCTGCATTCTACGTTAGGAGGACTGGGGAAAAAACACCTGCCATTTAAAAAACTCACCCAGGTGAATCCAGGTAAAAGCCAGTTGTTCTCATCAGAACGATTAGAGCCACTTCATTCATCTGACATGCAGGGAACGTAGGAAGGATTGGCTTAAACAGGATTTAATGCCTTCAGACAGCTGAGACATGGAGTGCATTGTACCTGAATAAGTAAAATGCACAAGTGTGGACTGAATGGGGGTGGGGGTGTCTGGAGGAGGATCGGACAGACAGCGAGTCGGGAGGACCAGAACAGGACAGCCGGGATGTGCTCTGTCTAATAAGTAAAGTCAGAGTAATGCAGCACATCGTTTCCATTCGACAGTTCTATTTGTGTTTTTAAATCATTGTCATTCTCTCTGGATTGAAGCATTAGCTCAGATATAGAAACACTGACAAGCAGGATGTAGGACATAACATAAAGGCAAAGAAATGAGTGTGTTACTAGTAGCTACTGTTAACTGAAAGATTGTGTATTGTCCTTCACTCAGATGATAAATGTAAAAACTTCATGCCATAGAGCAGAAGGTCAGAAGAGGAACGTTGTAGAAAAAAGGCTGAGAAAGGGAAAACTGGAAGAATCAGGCGAGGAAGTAGGGAAAAGAGCTTAAAACAGTGACTGAAATCAAAGCAGGAGAGCAGGAAGAAGATGATGCTGAAAGTGGTGGGTGGAAAGGAGACAGTGGAGGAGGAACAGTCAGACTCAAGCTTGGCCAGTCACCCCAAACCCTCCGGGGGACTGACTGCTCATCCGGAGCGGAGGCGTGTCATATCACCTGCTCTTGGCCAGCTCACGTTTTAATAACCACGGTGATCTTCATTAATCACAATCTTTCAGGATAACAGGAAAGCCTGTCCTGACGCTCGCCCTGGGTTAGGCAAGGCTTCAGGAATCGTGTCACTTTGTCCTTTGATTGACATTTCCAACTCTCATTGATTCTTCTGAATTCATTGTTGATGATGCAATCACACGCAGGGGAGCTTCCGATTCCATTAATGGCAGCATTTCAGTGTGTAGTTCTTCAACAATAATATCCTTTTAATTATGTGCTCATTTAATTCAATGCAATTCAATTCAGTTTTATTTATATAGCTCCAAATCACAACAAACAGTCGCCTCAAGGCGCTTTGTACTGTAAAGACCCTACAATAACACAGAGAAAACCCAACAGTCAAAACAACCCTCTAGGAGCAAGCATTTGGTGACGGTGGGAAGGAAAAACTCCCTTTTAACAGGAAGAAACCTCCAGCAGAACCAGGCTCAGGGAGGGGCAGTCATCTGCTGCGACCGGTTGGGGCTGAGGGGAGAGAGACAGGACAAAAGACATGCTGTGGAAGAGAGACAGAGATTAATAATAATGATTAAATACAGAGTGAAGTATAAACAAGTAAATAAAGGTGAATGAGAAGAAACAGTGCATTATGGGACCCCCCGCCAGCAGCCTAGGCCTATAGCAGCATAACTAAGGGGTGGCTCAGGGTCACCTGATCCAGCCCTAACTATAAGCTTGTTGTCACGGCTGGTGCTGGCAAGGCAGGGAGGACCCCAGAGCAGGACGCAGGGCAAGAGCTGAATGGATACTTAGTTTATTCGACAAATAAACTTTAACACAAAAATAGGCTGGTGGGGCCAGCTACACAAAGAAACTCAAAAAACTAGAGATCTTGAAAACTTGAAAACTCAAAAACTCAAAAACAAGACACACAGCGGTCATCAACATAGATGAAAGACGACAAGGACCCAAACAAAGAACAGAAGAAAACTAAGGGCTTAAATACACACAAGGGGATTAGGGCAAGTGAAAACACCAGGGGACAACAGGTGAACCAAATGAACCTAACGACAAGGGAAGTAAAACTAAACACAAGGCACAGGGAACACGAGACTATCAAAATAAAACCGGAAGGGACTCAGGGGAACAGAGATGCAGACTAGACACAAGACAAGGAACTAGAAACAAACCAAAACCCCACAACAAAAGAAAACCCCCAGAACAGACAAATTAAGATTAAACCAAAAACACACAGGGTCCACAAACCCCGGACCATGACACTTGATCATAAAGGAAAGTTTTAAGCCTAATCTTGAAAATAGAGAGGGTGTCTGTCTCCCGAATCCAAGCTGGGAGCTGGTTCCACAGATGAGGGGCCTGAAAGCTGAAGGCTCTGCCTCCCATTCTACTCTGAAGTATCCTAGGAACCACAAGTAAGCCAGCAGTCTGAGAACGAAGTGCTCTATTGGGGTGATACGGTACTATGAGGTCTTTGAGATAAGATGGGGCCTGATTATTCAAGACCTTGTATGTTAGGAGAAGGATTTTAAATTCTACTCTAGATTTAACAGGGAGCCAATGAAGAGAAGCCAATATGGGAGAAATCTGCTCTCTCTTTCTAGTCCCTGTCAGTACTCTAGCTGCAGCATTTTGGATCAGCTGAAGGCTTTTCAGGGAGCTTTTAGGACAGCCTGATAATAATGAATTACAATAGTCCAGCCTAGAAGGAATAAATACATGGATTAACTTTTCAGCATCAGTCTGAAAAGCGGTCCTACATATCTGTTTAATATGTGCATTGAAGGACATATCCTGGTCAAAAATGACTCCAAGATTTCTCACAGTGTTACTGGAGGCCAAAGTAATGCCATCCAGAGTAAGTATCTGGTTTGACACCATGTTTCTAAGATCTGTGGGGCCGAGTACGAGAACTTCAGTTTGATCTGAATTTAGAAGCGAACACTCAGACCTACAGTGGCAGCAGCTAACAGTGGCATTTATGAAGTGTAAACGGTATAAACAAGTCTAACAATAAAGGTGAGAAACATGTAGGCTGACTCACAGTGACTCAGCTTAAACAGGAGATTCGATCAGACGAGGACTCTGGGATGGGGGAATTCTCTTTCAAAGAACATCCTAACTGGGAATGTGAGATGGCACAGTTTGTAAAGCTGATGTTAAAGATGAAACCCACCCACATTTATTCAGCTCAAACTGATGAAATGTTACTGTATTCCTTCTGCCATCGTGTGATTTTAAGGCTCCCAATAAAGAATGAAATACATGAAGTGTAATGGAGGAGTGTCGGACTTTGCATCCTGCTACAGTGTTTTTTTCTCTTCTGTCTTTAATTCATTCTTTTCCACACCTTCTCGTGTTGCTCATCAACATGTCTGCTTATCACCTTCCCATCTGTCGAGTTTCCCGGTCTCGGTTTTGGCAGCGGCTCCCTCTCTTTCCCTCTTCTGCTCACACATATTTTCACTTTCTTTGTTTTAATTATTGGGTGAGACACCTTTCCACTTTTTCCTCTCCGCTGGTTTTCTTTCCTGTTGTGATTTCTCAGCACTTGTAGTTCTTTCTTCCTTCCTTCGCTCCTTCCTATCAATATATTGAGAGGGTGTATAATATATACCAATAGTGGACAACAACAAAAAAATCATTCCTCTACATTTAAAAAAAAAAAAAAAAACATTACTGGCTGTGTGAAAATCTGAAATCAATGCTAAAAATGCTTCAATTCTCAAGGTTACCAAGGGATAGGCAGAATACAGCTGAGAAAAGGTGGAGCAATTCAAACCCAAAAAAATATGTTTTCATGCAGCCTTGAACTCTTCCAGACGTCACGTGCTGTGACAACAAAAGCAACATGGAGCATTTCTCTTACGGCAAATGCATCTTAAGGGAACTATTTTTGCACCTTATGTTACTGTGGTGGGGAATTCTCCTAGTGTACATTACATCGCCAAAAGTATTCCCTCACCTGTCCAGATCACTTAATCCAGGTGTTCCAATCACTGTCATGGCCACGCGTGTATAAACCAAGCACCTAGGCATGCAGACTCCTTCTACCAACATCAGTGAAAGAATGGGTCGATCTCTGGAGCTCAGTGAACTCCAGCGTGGTACCGTGATAGGATGATACCTGTGCAACAAGTCCAGTCACTGCTAAATATCCCACAGTCAGCTGTTAGTGGGATTATAACAAAGTGGAAGCGATTGGGAACGACAGCAACTCAGATCAGCTCAAGAACAGTGTGTAGAGAGCCTCGTGGAATGGGTTTCCATGGCAGCTGCATCCAAGCCTTACATCACCAAGCTCAATGCAAAGCGTCGGATGCAGTGGTGTAAAGCACGCCGCCACTGGACTCTAGAGCAGTGGGGACGTGTTCACATTTTTATGGTGTGGGGGTGTTTCTCAGGAGTTGGGCTCGGCCCCTTAGTTCCAGTGAAAGGAACTCTGAATGCTTCAGCATACCAAGACACTTTGGACAATCTGATGCTCCCAACTCTGTGGGAACAGTTTGGGGATGGCCCCTTCCTGTTCCAACATGACTGCACACCAGTACACAAAGCAGCTCCATGAAGACATGGATGAGCCAGTTTGGTGTGGAAGAACTTGACTGGCCTGCACAGAGTCCTGACCTCAGCCTGATAGAACACCTTTGGGATGGATTAGAGCGGAGAGTGTGAGCCAGGCCTTCTCTCCAACATCAGTGTCTGACCTCACAGATGTGCTTCTGGAAGAATTCCCACAAACTCTGGCTGCAGATGACCGTTGTGGTTTCAGGTATGTGGAGAATGGATGTAATGTGGATGTAAACAAACTGTAAGAGCATGTTTGGTGAGTCTCTTAAACTGATCCTAGTGTTTGTGGACTACCTCTGTAACATCCCTCAGTGGCTCTGTGTTTAAGGTCTCAGCATCAAGTCCATGGTTTTTCCAGTGGTAGGGTGGACCCTGGATAAGAGTGGTTTTTCTTTTTAGCTCTGGATTGTTGTATCGTAATTCATCCTGTAGAAGTGTCTTGTGCTTTAACAGTTTAACTTTTTTTTCTCTTCAGAATAATTAATCCGTTTCGTTTAGTTTTCCTCTCAGTGAAGAGGAGCCCCGTCTTATGCAAGTATAAAGGCTATTTTGACTCTCACTGAGATTGCAGTGAGACATATTTGAGTACTTGGAAGCACCCCTGGGCACTCCTCAGTGTACACTGCTTCCCCAAGTGGCCCCAGTTGTATTAGTTTAATAGTTTAGTGGAGCTGCTGTCTATTTTAGTACTGTGATTTTGTATATGCATTATAATAAAATAATATTTTAAAGACCTGATGTTGGGGTTGTTTGGGGTTTTAACTGTTGCAGCTTCAGTCTTATTTTGGGGTAAATAAACTGCCTGGGCCTCCACCGTAATGAGTCTGTGAGCTTTTACTAAATGGTAAATGGACTAGTTCTTATATAGCGCTTTTCTACTCTTCTGAGCACTCAAAGCGCTTACACAATGATAACCAAGGTCATAGGTAACAACAGAGGCTGAATATTTGTCCTTGTTTCACATCAGATCTGTTCAGGTTGCATGTCAGTTACAAGTTAATGAAACAACCTTTGTCCTCTTAAACCACAACAGCAGGCTGTGTGGACTTTCTGTGGTGGGATGGAAGTGACTGAAGGTTAGGGTCACAGACAAGCAATTAGCATTTGCCTCTTCATGGAAGAGTAACTGCGCCCATACTAATAATCCCCATATTTTATTAATAAAACAGCCTGCTCAGTTGACCTCTCCACACTGCAGCTCAGTCTTTTCCCAGCAATGCCAGTGTGTCAGAGACACTGGTGTCTTAAAATTTCCTACAGGGTGATATTTTTCTTAAACCTGACCATGTTTTTGTGTTAAACTTTCCCGTCAGTGAAAGCAAAACAATTCAGAACATGAATGCAAAGCCAAAAGTGCAAATTAAGCTCTCTTAGCATCCAGTCGGTATGTCAAAGCACCAAAGGACACCTATCTGTGCAGCAGTGGAATCTAACAGAACCATGACATACGTTCAGCTGACATAAACTTTGTATCCCAAGAAGCTCAGCAACAATATGTGACAGCTTTTCAAACTATACTGTGGAGTTTACACTGAGGATAGCAAGAAGTACATGAATATTTAAAGTGCCCTAACCCTGTGACAGACCGCCAGCCTGTCCAGGATGTTCCTTACCTTTTGCCCTGTGAGCTGGGATAGGCTCCAGCCCTCCCACAAGCTTGAATTGGATAAGCAGTTCAGAAAATTGATGGAAGGATGCCGTGTCTACCTTCCTCAGGACAGTGACTGCAGTCTGCGTCTGAGTGTGAATTCAGTCCATGAAATTTGCCAAACATAAGAGTGCTGCTGTGAAAGCATGAGAGTAGAGTTACAGGATCTCCAGCATTTCAGCCTCTTTGAAGACGCCCAGTCATCAACCTATAGACCCCTGAGCACAAAGGCTCGGTGGGCCCTTGAACTGTGGGGTGGGGGGCACGCGTGTCCACAACAACTGTGAGATAATACAAATGTGGCTCCATTTAAGGGGAAATAAATGTGACTTATTGCCAGCATTGCTACAGCAAACACAAATGTCCTCACTGTTTGTGCTCAGTTTATTTTGGGCCTGCAGCGCTTGCTGCTCTTCTGAGGCTGCGGTGGCTTTGCTCTGTCTTCTTGCTGCTACCTTTGCATCATTTTTGAGTGTTGGCAAAAACAAATCAGCTTTGAAGAACTGACACGAAACCTGAAATTTGCTTCTGATTTTTGAATAACGAGTAAACTGAGTGAGCCTCTGGACATGTGATCTGTCCTCCTCTGTGGTGTCTCTCTCTCTAGCTGTCAGCACTGACCTGTCATGTTCTGACTCTCTTCTTAAACATACATGAAGTGTGTCCCTGAGAGCCAAGTTAAAGTTACATGACTCGTGTCCGCAGCAATCAGAATAATTTAGTGAGATGGAATAACCAATGAGAGGGCGAGCTGGGAATGAGTTTGGTAAAGAGTGCTTAGGGGATTTTACAGCGCAGGGTCGAATTTACTGCGTAATTGTACCAAGGGTCTGTTAATGGTCCTGCCTGGAGTGACGGTCACTCTAATGTTGTTCTGTTCTTTCCTCATCCGGCCTCACCAATTATGTGGCAAGCCTTCAAAGCGCATGCTGCCCGGTCGTCCTGAGGCACTCCATCTTCCTTTATCCAGCATCTCTCACAAATACAGGAAAATACAGGGAATGCACAATGCTGGTAGAAATGATCATGCTGTTTTAAAAGTGGCTTTATTGTCTGTTCTTGAGTTTTAGGGTCGTTTTTATGAATTTTCAAGGATATTTCTCTTCTTGTTTTATTTGCTTTGGGTGACCTGTTTTTAATTTATGGCCCTGGCAGAAAATAATACACACAATAAGCACAGATGCCTGCTAGGTGTACATTAAAAAATAAAAGCACATCCTTGTTTGAGGCTGCACAGTTGCCTGTCTTACTTTCTCTCTAAAACATTTTGAGCTTTTCTTTCAGTGGTTCCACTTTTGCTCATTAGACCAGTTCTCATTCCCTTTGTGCCAAAAGCTCAGTTTGCTCTCAGAACTGAATGCTTTTGTCTTTTTACAGTAATCATCAGATATATTTTCTCTTTACCAGGAAATAGGTTCCTTGTTTTCCAGTGTTCTTTGTTCCTCAGTGATTTAGCTTCTTGGACTGAACCTGACTGAATACTTGTTAGCTAAGGTCAGTTTTAAGAATTGGTTATACATTTGCTCCAAATATGACTCCAGCTCAGCACTGTAAAACCAAGGTAACTCGTTGCCCTAAATTATTTAAGTAATGAAACAGTAGAATAAGTGCAGTGGACTACGTTCAATGTAGTTGAGGCCCTTTTGGAATGGAATGAAAGATCTCAGTTGAACATGCAGACTCCACACAGAGAGGCCCGGGCCAAGGAGGACTCAAACCCAGATTATTAGATAGCTAGTCTAGCTGTGAGGCAGCAGTGCTAACCACCACACCCCCGTGCTGCTCTGTCTTAATGCAGTCTGTTTAAACTGGTATAAAGTAGATTTTTAGCAGGTGCAAAACCTGATGATATGAAGTTGTTTGAACTCAAGCACATAATTACAATAAGATAGACCATCAAAAATTACAGTCTACTCAGCATTAAAAACACAATTACAATAAAAAAAAGGACATGAAACAGCTCAGCTTACTCAGCATTAACAAGTAATGTTTACATACTAGGTCATTTTAAGTAATATGAACTCAATATTTTTAAGTCCAATCAGAATCTGGGTTTACAGTGAGGTCACTTTTTCATACTTAGCAACATAGTTATTAGATTTGACCCTTTTTGAGCGAACAGTTGCCAGTGGTCCTGGGAGTGGGGGCTTGTCCTTCTGCAGCAGGCGCACCTCCTTCTGTGTCCGCTCCGGCACAGAGGAGCAGGAGCAGTCAAAGAGCTGCTGGTTCAGGAGTGCCTTGCGGTTTGTTACCCACACAGAGTACTCCCTGAGAGGAAAAAACATGTCATTTCTAACTTTTTCTTCCTGATGATGATTTTCTTTTGCTACGGTCACAGCACAGCCGGTGTGAGACAGCACCGTAGGATGACCTTTCAGGGGCCGTAATCTTTCAGAGAAATGACTTAACTGTAGGCTAGACCACACGGGGTAGCATGGTGGCATGGTGGTTAGCACTGTTGCCTCACAGCAGGAAGGGTTCCTGGGTTTGATTCCTCCTTGGCCCGGTCCTCTCTGTGTGGAGTTTGCGTGTTCTCCCCGTGCCTGTGTGGGTTTCCTCCCACAGTCCAAAGACATGCAGTTACTGGGGTTAGGTTAATTGGGCACTCTAAATCGCCCATAGGTGTGAATAGTTGCATGTCTCTCTGTGTTAGCCCTGCAACAGGCTGGCGACCTGTACAGGTGTACCCTGTACAGGTCGCCAGCCCCCCCACCCCACGACCCTGAAAAGGATAAGTGGAGGAAGATGGATGGATGGATAGATGGTTAGACCACACATTGGGAAAACGTTGCTTAGTGGCCAGAACTCATCTGATTCCTGACACTGTAAAAGGAAAACAGAACAGCCCCTGAGTTAAGGAGCACTAGAGACTCACTTACTCATGCAGCAGTGTGTGGCAGGAGCAGCAGGCTAATTTATGTTGATGTAGCGTTTAGGTGGATGTTTCCTTTAGGTTTTATGTTTTTCACTTTAGTATTTCTGTAATAATTGTGATGTATGCTTAGTCAATCCAGTTGTGGCCTCTTGTTGTAACACTTTTTAATAAGCAGTGTTCATTAATGGGAAATTAATAGTTAATTACACTGACCTGTCACAGAGAAATGGTAATGTTTGCTAGTCGTTATTATGGCTCATTTATTTTCATAATTAGTAATAAAAACAATTTCATGAATTCACTCTAAAACAAGTAATAACAATTTACTGGGTTTTATAAACATCGTGTGTATCTTTATAAAAACAATCCAGCAAATGTTCATAGATGGTTTACAAATAACATTTAGACACAGAGTCATCTCCCCTCTTCTCGTCTCTTGGAGTCTAATATTGCTAAAACCAAAGCCCAACGATATCCTGAGGATATGTCGGAGACTGCAGTAGCTTTGGAAAACTGCAGAGCGAGAATGATTTGACCAAACTGACACCGCAGCACACAAATCCTGAGGAATAATCCCGTTGGCTGATTTTCTGTAGCATTGCATTTCATTTCTTTTTTAGTTTTTTATTCTTTTGTTTCCATTTTAGAGATTTCACTGAATTTTCAGAGCTCCCCAGTATTATACTTCAGTGGAACACTCCTCAAATTCAGTTTCATTCATGGATTTTCTTAACTGATTGATTGATTGATTCATTCAAACGGTTACATGCTATTCACCATCAAATTTTCTCCAGCTCCTCTCTCCATCTCTGCAGTTCTCATACAGAGCTCCCACTCTTTTCCTTCTTGCTCTCCTTCCCACTTTTTCATCTCTTTAATTTTTTATTTCTCCCTTTTTACTTATGAAATCAGCTCCTTCTGTTCTTCTCCCTCTGTCCTCTTTTCATCCATCTCTCTGTTCTGCTCTGACCATCTCTGTCCTCCATCTCGGCTCCTCTGGGAAACCTTGCTACAAAGGCTTCTGATGAGTTGCTTTTGTATATAAATTGGATAATTGAATTTGGACACACAATGCACAATGATGGCAAGCAGGAAGAAATGAAGGAAAGGAGGAATGTGGGAAACTGGAAAAGTGGAAGTATTGAAAGAGACGGGAAAAGTCAAAAAGCATCTTAATGCATTCAAACGCATCAACACAAAGGTGAAGATGATAATATAAAGTAACACAATAAACTGACAGAAAAACACATGTTTGTCTCAAGCATACGCCATCAGGGACATTTTCTGGCTTCACCTCGTCCTCGCTGTGCCGCAGAGTGTGAAGCAGCTTGGATGAGAGGTCTGAGGTCATGGTTCTCAGTTGGAAAATGGTGGCGTGCACACTCTGGATTGAGAATGAGTCGATGCCTCAAGTGGAGGAGTTCAGGTGTTTCTGTTATTCATAATGGAGCGGGAGGCGGACTGGTGCTGCGTCCACAGTCATGCTGATGCTGTACCGGTCTGTTATGGTGAAGAAAGAGCTGGTCAACCTACATTCCTGTCCTCACCTATGGCCGTGACCTGTGATGATACTGTTGTAGATCTGAGAGGGGAGGGACTCAGGTTAGAGCCATAATTCCCTTCACATCAAAGGGAGCCAGCTGAGGTGTTTCAGGCATATCCAACTAGGAGGAGAGCCCCACAGGGCAGACCCAGGACATGCTGGCAGGATTGTATATCCTGGGAAGACCTTGGTGTCCCTCCGGCAGAAGAGCTGGAGCACGTGACTGGGGAAAGGAAGCTCTGCCTAGACTGCAGCCCCCACAACCTGGACCCAGATTAATCATCAGAAGATGGGTGGACAGATGGAGGGAATAATCTATTGATCAACCAATGAATGCAAATCAAACAGTAAACACATCTGCGTGCAACACAGGGAATTCAAAAGAAGAACTACAAGCAATGGAAAGTATAAGCCATGTGGTGGTTAGCTAGGGCGAGGCTGTTGGTTTTATAGGATTTCTTAAGCATTCATCTTTTCTTTATACATACATAAGCTCAATTAAGGGGTAGTAATAAAAGCCTAACAAACAGAGGCTGCTCCAGGGCCCACTCAGGTTAATCTAATAGTAGGACTTTTTAAAATCTTTATTAGACTCTGCTCTGTTTCCCTGTTTCTCTCTTTATAGCCGTGTCTCATGCATGCGTCCTTATCATTTGGCTTCTTCAGTCATTCACACATGGCAACATTTCTATGAGCTCACGCTGTATGCAAATGACTCTGACCTGCCTGTGGATGAAGGAGAACATGGAGCTGCTCACGGTCATGTTACCTGAGAAGTAATTTAATCAGCGAGGCATTGCAGGCCTCACTTAGATCCACCTCCTCGCTGCAGCTGAAGAGCACGGAGCAGATGCTGCTGATGTGCAGTTGACTCGGTGCATCGGCTGCATGTTAAATTATCAGTTGTCAGTAGCGGGGAGCGGATCTCCTCTGGCCCTGTGACTTCCACTGCCATCACTGTGAAAGCTGTCAACTCTGCGAAACACAAGCACACACTCTCACACATGAATGCACTCCCCTGTTATCCTTGCTGCGACCTGTCCTATCAGTGCTAATGAAGGCAGTGTGATGATGGCAGTGAAGTGCTAATGTGAGTGGGTGCGCTTCTGTTTTGTTTGTGCATGTGTGTCCAATACAAGAGCTGCCACTCCTGCTTATAAAGATGCAAATGGAGCTGTAAAAGGAACATTAAATTCCTCCCGATGCTGTTTGATGTTGAAATAGCTGCTCTTCTTCTGCACTCTGTGCTCTCTTTCCTCCCCTTCTTGTTCTTTCCTCCTCCCCTCAGCATCTTTTTCTTCCCCTTTAATTATCTTTCTGCTTTTCCCTGCCTCTCCATCACTTCATGTTTCCTCTGTCTGTCTCTCTTGTCATTTTCTAGCTTCCTCTTCAGCTGTTTCCTCTCTTTGCCCCTTAGCTCCTCCTGTCCTTCCCCTGCCTCCTTTTCTGTCCGCCTTCCCTCATTTTCTTCCATCTCTTCTCAGCTCCTTCGCTCTCTTTTTGCTCCAAACATTTACTTCCTGTCTTCATTCTCACCCTCTCTGTTTTTCCATGTTTTTCTTGTTCACTCTCACTGTGACCTTCCTCCCAGACCGTGCGCTATTTCAAACACTTTATTACATAATTATGTGCCTTAAGTTTGAGGTCTTTTTGTAATTCATCCTCTGTAGAAGGAGCAGAAAACTCGGTCCTGTCTCAGTCCTGACCTTGGGAAGAGGCAACAACATATGATCCTGTGACCTCAGTGTGAAAGGCCTTGAACTCTTCTGCTGAAAGTGGGTCTGAAGATAAGAGGGAAGCAGACCTAATACACACTTATATACAAGAACAGGCCAATGTTTGAATGTGTGAACATGAAGGGAGGACCAGCGACACACTCGTACAGCAAACAGTGAGTCAAGTACAGAAAGAGATGTTGCAGTGGCCTGTCTCTTTCTTGACTGAAAAACATGATTTAATTCTAAAATTTAAACTCAGCTTTAGTCTTTTGACTAATTGTTGAAAATGAGGAGTAAAAGAAAGAGATTTATCTATTAAGATCTCAAAGATATCTGTACTCTGAGACACACTCAATTTGGAGACCCTGAAATGTAGATATTGGGGGCAGGCTCACAGGTTTAGATTTGGAATTAGTGCTAGAAAACAACATGACTTTTGTTTTAAATTGTAAAGATTTTGTTGTACAATATCAAAAGCCAGCTGTAGTTGGGACGGTGCTTGTGCTTACGTAGGTGCTGAACTGTATATAACACAGTCATCTACATTCTGTGTAATGTTGTTCATATAGAGAATGAAAAGGAGTGGTTCCAGGACTGAGCCCTGTGGTACTCCTTTAGTTAAAGTAACTGCAGCTGAAATCGGCGTGCACACACTGAGTGAACCATTTCAGCCTCTGCTCTGACAAACCCACTAAATGTTGTCTTTGTGGATGGAACTAGTGAAGTCAGAGTATGTTCACATAATACCAACGTGACACCCTAAAATGAGAACAGGCTGGTTGAACACCCTGTTGTGTTAGGGAAACATTACACCTGTGAAATCCATTGTGTGCACTTTCAGTACAGATGTCACGGCTGATTTAGTAGCACTTCTGCCCAAACGAGAGAAAATGTACAAGCATGCTGCACAGCAAGGAAACATGGTTTAACCCAGAAACCACAGCAAAAGAGTGCATATGGTTTCTACAGTGGTGTGAAAAAGTGTTTGCCCCCTTCCTCATTTCCTGTTTTTTTGCATGTTTGTCACACTTAAGTGTTTCGGAACATCAAACCAATTTAAACAATAATCAAGGACAACACAAGTAAACACAAAATGCAATTTGTAAATGAAGGTGTTTATTATTAAAGGTGAAAAAAAATCCAAACCATCATGGCCCTGTGTGAAAAAGTGATTGCCCCCTAAACCTAATAACTGGTTGGGCCACCCTTAGCAGCAACAACTGCAACCAAGCGTTTGCGATAACTTGCAATGAGGCTTTTACAGCGTTCTGGAGGAATTTTGGCCCACTCATCTTTGCAGAATTGTCCTAATTCAGTTACATTAGAGGGTTTTCGAGCATGAACGGCCTTTTTAAGGTCATACCACAACATCTCAATAGGATTCAGGTCAGGACTTTGGCTAGGCCACTCCAAAGTCTTCATTTTGTTTTTCTTCAGCCATTCAGTGGTGGACTTGCTGGTGTGTTTAGGATCATTGTCCTGCTGCAGAACCCAAGTTCGTTTCAGCTCCAGTACACGAACAGATGGTCGGACATTCTCCTTCAGGATCTCTTGGTAGACAGCAGAATTCATAGTTCCATTTATCACAGCAAGTCTTCCAGGTCCTGACGCAGCAAAACAGCCCCAGACCATCACACTACCACCACCATATTTTACTGTTGGTATAATGTTCTTTTTCTGAAATGCAGTGTTCCTTTTATGCCAGATGTAATGGGACACACACCTTCCAAAGAGTTCCACTTTTGTCTCATCGGTCCACAGAATGTTTTCCCAAAAGTCTTGGGGATCATCAAGATGTGTTTTGGAAAAATTGAGACGAGCTTTAATGTTCTTTTTGCTCAGCAGTGGTTTTCTCCTTGGAACTCTGCCATGCAGGCCATTTTTGCCCAGTCTTTTTCTGATGGTGGAGGCATGAACGCTGACCTTAACTGAGGCAAGTGAGGCCTGCAGTTCTTTGGACGTTGTTGTGGGGTCTTTTGTGACCTCTTGGATGAGTCGTCGCTGCGCTCT
>JAMQGT020011902.1:0-66253 GCA_024447675.2 Pterophyllum scalare | reverse complement strand
AGTTTGTTGATCCTGCTGGCATCTCTGGCACTGATGCTGCCCCCCCCCCCAGCAGACAACAGCAAAGTAGATGGTACTCGCTATCACAGACTGGTAGAAGATCTCCAACATCTTGCTGCACACATTAAAGGATCTGAGCTTCCTTAAAAAGTAGAGTCTGCTCATCCCCTTCCTATACATAGGATCACTGTTGGTCCTCTAGTCCAGTCTGTCATTCAGGTGAACGCCCAGGTACCTGTAGCTTTCCACCATTTCCATGTCCTCTCCCAAGATGTTAATGGGCTTGGTCGGAGTTTTATTCCTCCAGAAGTCCACCACCATCTCTTTTGTCTTGTTGACATTTAGAGGGATGTGGTTTCTGTACTTTGCACTCCTTCCCACACGTAATACACCCAACCAGTATCATCAGAGAACTTCTGCAGGTGGCATGTTTCACTGTTGTACTGGAAATCTGAGGTGTACAAGGTAGACAGGAATGGAGATAGAACTGTCCCCTGTGGTGCCCCAGTATTGCTAATCACCACATCAGACAGGGTTCCCCCCCAGTGGTACAAACTGAGGCCTCTCTGACAGATAGTCAGCAATCCAGGAGACAGCAGAAGTGGTGACACCCATCCTGAGCAGCTTCTCACTCAGCAGTGGTGGTTGGATGGTATTAAAGTCACTAGAAAAATCAAAGAACATGATTCTCACCATGCCACCAGTACCATCCAGGTGAGAGTGAGCATGCTGCAACAGGTAAATAACTGCATCATCCACCCCCACACGAGGCTGGTAAGCAAACTGAAGAGGGTCGAGAGCGTGTTTCACCTGCAAGCTGAGCCGGGCTAGAATCAGTCTCTCCAGCACCTTCATGACTATGATGTCAAGGCAACTGGTCTGGAATCATTAAGGCTAGAGGGGGGTGGCTTTCTTTGGTATTGGCACTAAACATGATGTTTTCCACAGCACAGGTACCTTTTTCCTGCAGCAGACTCATGTTAAAAAGATACTGCAGGATGCCAGACAGCTGGGCAGCACAGGACTTCAGGACCCCAGGACTGATGCAATCAGGGCCTGCAGCTTTGAGTCATTCCAGCTGTTTCCTCACCTGGCCAGCAGTCACACTCAAACTCAGTATGGAGGAGTGAGTGGGGAGGTGGAGTGGTGGATTGTTTGATGGCTGAGGAGGTGTTGGGATTGGTGCTGTGTGAGGAGGTGCAACAGGGGGTCTTGTACTGAATCTGTTGAAAAACTGATTCAGTTCATTGGCTCTGTCCAGACTGTCCCCCTGCTGCTGGTGATCTCTTGGATTGAGGCCTGTAATCAGCTTCATCCCCCTCCACACTTCTTTGGTGTTATTCAGCTGGAGTTGGGTCTCCAGTTTATCCCTGTATGCATCTTTATACCTTCTAAGCCCCGCCTTCAGTTCGCACTGTATTCTTCTCAGCTCATCCTTGTTCCCAGACCTGAAGACCCTCTTCTTTTCATTCAGTAGGGCCTTCAGGTCACTTAGGATCAGGTTGAGTTCCTATACAAGTAGTTACTTTTTTTGTCTTTTCAGGTGGAGGAATATCTAGCTATGCAGGCAAACTTGGTGGTGCAGCAAAGAGTCTGGAGAAATGCTTGGAACAAGCTTTAGAGTACATTCCCAAATCCAGACACCATCAAACTCCACTCTGTCTAGGAGCGACTGCAGGCATGAGGCTCCTGAAGTTAGTAGAAGTGGTTTATCACACACCGTGCACACACCAGTGATTCATATGTGCATTGAAATTGGTTCAGAAAGATTTATTATTGTTTCATTCAACCCACTTGTTGATAGCATAGTCAATCCCTCAGAGTCCCAGCGTGTAATGAAGGAAGTGGAAAACAAACTGCGCTCCTACCCTTTCAAATTCAAAGAAGCAATCATTCTGAGCGGGCAGGCAGAGGGAGCGTTTGGCTGGGTCACCGTCAACTACTTACTGGAAAACTTTGTCAAGGTGAGCTCTAACTTTTAAATGAATTTCCACTTTTTGAGTTGAATTGCTGGGAACAGTAGATAGTTATAAAGACACTGATAACTGACTAACCAATGCTATCCCTGCAGCATGGCTGCTTGACTAAAAAAATCCTCTTAAAGTTTAAAGGCATCAAAGTGCTTTTGGTAGTTTTTCTGTGAATATTATTTGTTGTCTAACATTGATTCTGATTCTAATGTGGTGTCATGTCCTTTATTGTCACTTAGTATGGTTTTGTAGGTCGTTGGATGGATCCAGGCAGAGAGACCATTGGAGCTTTAGATTTAGGTGGAGCATCTACTCAGATTACATTTGAGACCTCTGAAAAGGTGGAGAATGAAAAGAATGCAATGGAGTTGAAGCTTTATGGAAAAACTTACAGACTATACACCCAGAGCTTCCTGTGCTATGGCCAAGACCAGTATCTGAGGAAACTGCTGGCTCATCTCATCAAGGTACCGTTAAAAAAACGAAAAGACTATGACTGTTACTGCAAAGCATTTACATTGTAATCATCCCTGTTGTAATAGTCAGGCAATGGCAGGAACACTTTGAGGATCTCTTCAATCCCACTGTTACCTTTTCTGTAATGGAAGGGGAATCTGTGGACGAGGGGTACAACTCACCTAACACTGGGGACGAGGTCACTGATGTAGTTCAACAATGATTGCAGGGCCCCTGGGTGGATGAGATTCACCCTGAGTTCCTTAAGGCTCTGGATGTTGTAGGGCTCCCCTGGCTGACACATCTCTGCAATGTTTCGTGGAGGCCTACGGCGGTGCCTCTGAATTGGCATACTGGGGTATTGGTTGAGCTCCAACTGTAGGGGGTCACGTTCCTCAGCCTCCCTGGGAAAATCTAGGGTACTGGAGAGGAGAGTCCATCTGTTTGCCAAACCTTGGATTCAGGAGGAACAATGTTATTTTTGTCCTGATTGTGGAACATTGGACCAGCTCTTCACCCTCTTGTGGACATTCAAGGGTGCATTGGAGTTTGCCCATCCAGTCTACATGTGTTTTGTGGACATGTAGAAGGCATTCCACCATGTTCCTCAGGGTATGCTATGGGGGAGTGCTTCAGAAGTATGAGGTGTCTGGCTCGTTGTTACAGGCCATTCGATCCCTGTACAACTGCAGTGAGAGCTTGGTTTGTATTGCCTGCAGTAAGCCAGACTCATTTCTGGTGGGTGTTGGACTCCACCAGGGCTGGTCATTGCCATCCATTCTGTTCACGCATGGCCTGCTGGGAGAGGAAAAGTTTTTAATTTAACTTTGAGAAAAAGTTCATTTGAACCAAACCATGATTTTTTTCCTAAACATAAAGATAAAAACTAACCAAGCACAAGATTCAAAATAATACAATACAAAAGTCTAAAAATTAAAAGGACCAGTCTCCAGGTAGTGCCAACTATCTGAGTGCCTTACTACCTCATCTGGTCTTCAAAAGGCTTTCTAGTGCTTACCATCTGTCTTATAAAAGCACTTGGCCAGCAAATGTACAAACACGGTTGTTTTGGTATTGGATTTTTTTTAATTATTCATACATGAGGACATGTTACAAACAATCTGTAATATATAATTATGCAATACATATTATGTAACTATATATTGAGTTGATGCAGTCTGCAGCTATTGTGATTGGCTTGTTCAGCATTTCCAGTTACTGTTTCAATGCTGTTTTTGAATTTATCAGTGAGAAAATAGTAATAATTGCTCAGTATAAGGAATAATAATCATAGCATCAGTATAAGGCATAGATTTTAGTATTTACACTTAAGCTTTTCTGCCTTTGATATGCTAAAATATCTTTTGTAAAACCAAACCTTTCTGATCTTATACAGCATTTCTTATAAAGAATATTTCTCTTTTTCCTTATGTGCCAGTCTCAGACTCAGAATCAGGTTCAAAACAAAGTGTTTCACCCCTGCTATCCAAAGCAGTTCAAGGAATCTATCAACCTGGGGAAGGATGTGTTTGATTCTCCCTGTTCTGTGGGCTACAAACCACCCAACATTGACTTGCAAATGAATGTAACAGTAGTGGGCACAGGAGACTACCAAAACTGCCTGGACAGTGTAAAGAAGATGTTCTCCTTTGACAACTGCACATACTCCAAGTGTTCCTTTAATGGCATCTTCCAGCCCAGCTTGAGAGGAAGCTTCATGGTGAGTTCTTAAATTGCTCATTGGATTGATCACAGTGTTTTTTGTTTTGTTTTGTTTTTGTTTGTTTTTTTATACTGAAGAAAGTTCTAATGCTACAGTTTTGTCACGGGTTATTAGCACTCTCACCTCACAACAGAGTTCTACAAACTCTTCGTTAATTGATCACTATATTTTACTCCTTTATTGGTGTTTTTTACATTTTTTTTTGGATTGGAAATACCCCATAAACACCAAAAATGTATTGCAGGCATCTGTGTCTGGTGTTAATAGCTTTCAGCTTTTGCACTGTACTTCTCCACAGGCATTCTCTGCTTTTTACTTCATTCAGAACTACATCTCCACCCTCACCAACATTGACATGACATCTCCTAATCAAACAGCAAAGGCTGTCCAGCTCATCTGCAACATGAGCATCTCTGAGGTACTGTCCAGCAGTAAATACACTCCATAAAGATACTCGGATATGTACATTTGTAAATCCATTTGTCTGACTATCCCTAATTACATTTCAGATATCTAAAACTACATTTTAACAAGACAAAACTATCCAGAATGGTAGTTTAGGATATTTGCAATTACATTCTGACTAGTAAGAATAATAATTCAAGATATCTTCAATTACATTTTGACGAGTCAAAATTCCTTTCAAGATATCTCAAATGATGTCATTACAATTTAGGATATCTCAAACATAATTATGACTAGTCAAAATTATATTTGAGATATCTGAATTAAGCGATTGCGTGTAGGCCCCCTTGTGCTGTACTGAGCTGTCCAAACAATTGCCTGTGTAGAATTTCAGGTGGCTGCAATGGCGCCGGCCGTTGTGGATAAAATTGTAATAAAATGCAACAATATAGAAAGAGCTCTTCAGTATGGGATATGCGGAGAACGCAAAAAATGTGTACTTGAAGACTGTTTCAGAAATCTGCAAAGAATCTCTGATTTTATGGCAGGCCGTTTTAACAAACTGACTTATAAGCATTCCGCCAAAATGCTACACAATTCAAGATATCTCACACATCATTCTGACAAGTCAGAATGTTAATTTAAGATATCTTAAATAGAAAAGCCGTCTAATTCAAGATATCTGTAATTCATTTGGAGATATCTTCAAATTTACAGTTCTAGATATCTAATTTAGTTTTGCGTAGTCATTATTTGCTTTCAAGCTATCTAGAATTTAATTTGCACTAGTCAAAACTATTTATGGCCTATCTAAAATAAATTAAAGATATCTTGAATTATGGTGTCATATAAGATATCTTTAATTAGAATTATGACTAGTCAGAATAAAAAACAAGATATCTCGAATTAACTTTCTGACTAGTCATAATTTAATTGTAGATATCTGAAATAGGTGTTTCAGATAGTGATTCATTGAAGATATCTTGAATTGAAGCCGCCATACAAATCAATGGTAAATCTGACGTCATTTCGACCAGTCAGAATGTAATTAGAGATATCTCAAATAGGTATTTTGACTAGCGAAAATATAATTAGAGATACCTTAATTTACTAATACGTCTAGTCATAAATCTATTTCAGATATCTGGAATGTAAGTGTGGTGAATGCGAGTTTATGTTTAAACGGCCTGACATACCCCTGCAGCTCCCCTCCTCCTGTCGCCCCCCCCCCCACTCACTCACACTCACACTCACACTCACACACTCATAAAAGGAGAACGCGCTGAGTCGTGACTATTTCCAATTGAATCGTGCTATAATCTGACGACAGGTAGCTGGACAGGCAAAAAAGAAAGGTCTCTGGGGCACAAAACAGAAAACGGAAGAGGGAGAAGGATAAAATTTTGGGTTGTAAAAAGCTTTTCAAAGTGGTTTAAAGAAAGTCGGTAAGTTACGTTACAAAAGTCTTGTATTTTATAAGTGTTAGAGTCAAAGTGAATGTTTATGTGTTATAGTGGCACAGGTGTTTTTCTACACCTCAGGTGATTGCTTAGGGGTGTGTCTTACGTACCTGATACGGGCGTAGAGAACATGGAGTGGGGTGGGGTTTTTTTGAAAACTTTTCTGTTGACGGTCATTCTTAACCACCCTCATTCTAGATCATTATTTTGAACGTCATTTCACAATTCTGATCATAAGCGATGTATTTGTTTGATCAAACCAAAGTTTATTGTCATACCTTTTAAAATAACACAAAACGCAAATGGAACTTATCATGACTTATCATCACTTAGCGTGCACGCGTGCACTCATGGGTTGGGGGGGTTGGGGCACCTAAAAATGTACCTGCATACACCTCAGAAAGTATGTAGCTTCAAATGGGTTTTAATTTAAATATGATCTTTAAAAAACTGACCCACTGTTTTTCACTTCCAGATGACGGATAAGACCAAATATGCAGAGAAATACATGAAGAATGTCTGTGCCAGCTCCAATTTTGTCCTGGTGCTCTTAACGCAGGGTTACCATTTTGATGAGGTTTCCCTTCGTTCTGTTTCTTTTGAGAAAACGGTAAGAGGTAAAAGCAAGTGATTTGCTGGAATTTAGAAACTGATAAGACTTATCAGCAAGACAGTGCACTGAAATAGACCCTTTTGCTGTTTGTAAACAATGATGACATAGGTAGCGCTGCACGCGCATTTTGGAAACAAAATTATGGTGGAGTTCAATAGCGTTTCAGTCTACGACAGGGATCCTCAAATCCAGGCCTCGAGGTCCGGTGTCCTGCAGGTTTTAGATGTGCCCCTGATCCAACACACCTGAGTCAAATATAGAAGTCATTTGCAGGACTCTGGAGAACTTGACTGCATACTGAGGAGGTAATTCAGCCATTTGATTCAGGTGTGCTGGATCAGGGACACATCTAAAACCTGCAGGACACCGGACCTCGAGGCCTGGATTTGAGGATCCCTGGTCTACAAGAAGGGATTATCAATGAAGAATCCTGAAATCTACCTGCAAAAATTAACTTTTACCACCGCCATCCAACTCCTCAATCCCTGTGGTACTTTAGCAACTGGCCTAGTATCCAGTGGCCGGATATATATACGTGTATTTGGTGGAGAAACCCAGCGTATACACCAGAGAGAAATTGCGCATACAAGTCACTGGATGCTTACCTGTATGGCAGCGAGTTTTCCAGCTGCAGATATTATTGATTTACAAACAAAAAATTATATACTGTTCCAGTCAAAAGTTTGGACACACTCAACCATTCATATGTGAGTCTGCTCCAACTTTTGACTGGCACGGCATATTGGAATCTATAGTGCAATTTAATATTAATTTAAAAATCAGGAGTTTCTGAGTCCAGTGATTAAAAACTTTACCTGATATAAAATGGGCACTTCAAATGTAAGGATTTCTGATCGTGTCCTCAGTCCAGTTTTTATCAATACATTTGATGGCTTGCAACCACAGACGCCTCCGTTTTCTCTCAAAGAGCAGTGATCCAGTGGGATTTGGTACAACTTCAGTCCGCTTTTGGTAGAGTAGAAATTCTGACAGCCAAACACGCAACAGCGAGATATTTTGATGCTGATATCGCTTTTAAATCACGCTTAACCGCTGTGCAGTCTCGTTGTTCTTACTGATTTAAAGGGAGTAGCAGTTCACTTCCGTTGCCAGAATGCGCACGCATCCTTTGATGACGTAGGCTGTAAAAGGGTCTATAAGAATCCGTAATATGATGTAATATCACTGCACCTTTTCTGTGTTTCTATAGGCTGGAGGAGCATCTGTAGGCTGGGCCTTGGGATACATGCTAAACCTGACCAATCTAGTTCCAGCTGAAACTTCTGGAGTGATGAAGGCCCTGCCCACAGGGGTCTGGAGAGGAATCATTTTCCTCTCTGTCACCCTCATCTTCTTTGCAATGGGATACCTCCTAATGGCCTACATAAAAACAAAAACTAGATAAGACATCATTTAAGAGCAAGGGTAACCAAGCTCTCTGACCAAGTAAAGTTTTCTTTAAAAATCTTCCCCAAATTTTCAACAATTTTTGTTGTTTTTTTTATATTCAATAATTTACACAGTAAAGTGTGTCCTATATCATTATTGTTGTAGATTCACAAAGTTCTGTAATTTTCCAGCTTACTCATGTCTGTGCAAAATTAAAAATAAATGAAACATTTTAAAAAAATTCCAGACTTATCATGTGATACTTGCAGTTAAGTTCTTATATGGGCCTTTTCTACTCAAAATCACTTTTCTATTACAAGCTATAGTACATTCACCAATTCATATAGTGCATTATTTAAGTGCTCTCAAACTATCACACATTCACACTACCCCGGACACATCAGTAGTGATGTTACATCTGATACTAAAGCCCTGAGGCTTGTGTCGAAGCAAAGGGGGCTTTTCCAAATGAAGCCTGTCGAGGCCCATAAAGTTTTTCAGAATATCACGTGGCAAAAGCTAAACGAGACCTTCATTTTCTGAAATCACCTGATTATGTGATTCCAGTTGCTTAAAAAGATGTGGGAAATGAGAGAAAGTGTTCTGGGTGATCTGAGGTGACTCTGATCCACGATCCTAGCAACATAATCAGAAGCACCTGTATCCTCACCTGTATACATTAACACTTCTGTTTCAGCACCGCCCTGCTAAGGCTGGGGAAGTTATACCAAAAAGAACGAATTGCTCCAACACTGTCAAATTGTTTTTATTTTGTGAATAAAAATCAATAAAGCAACCCCACTTCTACCCAAACACTTCTTATAATTGGCTATCCACAAACACACACCACCCGTCCAGGTCGTGTTTGTAAATGAGAACTTGTTCTCAAACATTTTTACCTGGTAAAATAAAAAAAACAACAAACTGTGTATATATCAATATTTTATTGATATACCACAACTCATATATTGATACTTAAATATACTGCAATCAGCATAGATTTATTTAATCTGGTTTTACCTCAAATGGGGATTTTGACATATTTGTATCATTATGCTAAAATATCCGCCAGCCAACATTTAACAGTAGGAATGCTGTACATCAAATGTCCAGCAGATGTCAGTACTCCTAAATGAGCTGTTAAATGGGGCTTTGTGTAATCAGGCTTTTGGTAAAGCAGAGAGATTCGACACATTCACAGGGCCTCATCGTACCATCACTAACAGGACTCAGTAGAGAAGACCTAATATCAAAAGCAGGTTTATTGCTGAGCTCTTACCAAATTATGCAGGTCAGGCGCTAATGAGCCAAAATTACAAATCTTACCCAAAAAATGAGGAGAAGTTAAAGTAGACACAAGATACAGAGAAAAACAGTCATCAAAATAAAGCAGGAATAAAGCAGGAATAACGTCACAACAGAACAGGGAGACAAGATTAACTTGACCAAAACACAAACCCAGAGGTGACGACTAAGCCAGACTTTGACTGACACTTAAGTGCAGTGTGAAAAGATCTTTTAGTGTGCCCTAATGCACATGTGCAAGCATGCAGAATCACACACACACACACACATATATAACCCTGTCTCCTGTGTACAAAACAAAGTGTTACAACAGAGGTTGCATCTAATGAGGCCAACTCCCAAAAATGCACAGGCTTAGGTTACGATCTGTCAATAGTGGCAGATCGCTCCTGGAGCACTGGTGTAAAGTAGCAGCAGATTGGCTTACGGACTGGTAGGCCATTGCAGCATCTGCTAATGCCACGATCTGGGCCACTTTTACAGAGAGGCTTACAGACCGGCATACTGTTTCAGCACTGGCCACTTTCAGCGAGCAGCTGGAATAAAAGTGAATAAAAGTAACATAATTTTAACACCTGACCTGTTTTTGTTCAATAAGCAGCAGAGCTGTGTATACATGTATAATGTTTTTATTCAGAATGAAGTTTTTAAAACCAAGCAATCAGTAAATTTAAGCTGGAAGGCAGTAGAACCTCTTGCTGAGCTGTGATGTCATCAAGTCGGCTGGTGTTCCAATTGAAAAATAATCCCCATACTTGGGAAGCTCATACTTCTCATGTCCGCAAGTTCGAACTTGACAAGCACTCTTTCCAGTTAGTGTATATATAAAAAGAGGAACGAGTACTGTTACTACTCTGTGTACTGCACACACTATGAAATGGGCATGCGCACCCTGTTGGTGTCTGTAGCACGTAGCTGCTTTAGGGTCGCCCAGACCTGATTTTGTCCCGTATTGTTTAATATTAGAATATCAAATTTAACGAAAACACTGTGGGATGCGACTGCTAGCTACATTAACCCTCCTCCTTTATCTGGGCCACTGTTGCCAACTTGTGTAAGAAAACTCGCTGTCGGCCGTCTCAAAGGTTGATAAAAGCGAGGTCCGGGGCTTCGATCTATGCAATGTGGGTCTAGGCAAAGTATTAAAGTTATTAAGTTATTTAATAAAGTTCATTTGTAGTTTTAAACATATTTAGCGTGTTTTTTCTTCACTTTTTTGTCTCTCCAAAGATGTTACTCCTCTCGCCCACAGCGATTGCAACTACATGCAAATGAACAAATTAGGTGATGACGTCATACGGTGACTTCTATTTTCAGTGGCGGAAAATTTCCCGTATTTTTAAATACAAAATTTGACAGGTATGGAGTAATTAAAGCAGTAGTTTCTCAAAAAAGATAAAAATGACTCTCATATCAAAGATTGCCCATCTCTATGGCCTTTTTTTTTCTCCCCAGGAGTGAAAAAGAAGAGCTGGCAATGTTAAAGGACAAACTTAGTGATTTTAATCTTGTAAAGGCCAAAAGTACACATGTGAGATCTAGAATACAACAGTTAGGAGAGAGAAAAAAGAAGAAAAGAAGCATGGCTCATTCATCGTGAAAAGCAACGGGTGCAGTTCCATTCATAAGCTCAATGTTAACGGTGTGATTACAGTTACAAAATTAACAGCAAAATACTGATCAGCCTTTTACGGTGAACTATACAAATCCAGCTACTCAGAATCATCTGCACAATATTTTCTTAATAATATTAAGGTTTGCAGGCATATGCTTGCAGGAATCTGTCAGTAGAACAGAAGAACGGATGTGATGCTCCTCTGACTCTGGGAGGAGTCTATGAGTGAAATCCCTTCGTCCCCTCTCCCTGCCCGAATGGAAACGTGTATGCGTAAAGCGTTGTTCGATGTCATAGACATATATACCTAGACGCCGCATTGAGCGCTGACTCGTATGTCAACGTCGCCGCCATATTGGAGGGGGCAAAAGCGACTAACATAACATGAGAGAGATGCGGCACTCTGGTGCTCTGTGGAGTTTTTCAAACAATTTTACAGTCAAAACGGGATCACACGGGATCACCTTTCACAGGTAAGACTGAGGAATTATTTTTGATCGTATTTGGCCATTCTAACATTTTGAAAACAAAATTGTTCTTTTGTGCCTAAAGGTTTTCCAGTGTATATTAGTGCACATTTGAGTGTGTGAATGAACGCATTAACTTAAATAACTTTGTAGAAAGGCACTTTATGTAGTTCAGTCCATTCACTTGTATTAGTTCACAGCGCAGCTTTGCCTCCTCCAATATGGCGGACACACAGTTGCGTCAAATCAGCGGGCCAACCCAGTCAACGAGGCGTCTACGTATATATATGTCTATGGTTGTGTCATCCATAAAGCGTGACGGAACGCTTCATCGTGGGTGTTTCTGACGGAGCGTTTACAAAGTAGCCACAAAGGAAGTTCTTGGGAAAAGCAGAAAGTGTCTTTTTTTTATAGCAAGCGCTCACCTTTTGTCCACGAAACGCCTGTTAAAAAAAATTAATTTATACACAGATTGTTTAATTGATGCAAAAACTGAAACCAAGATGTTCGCGGGGCTGCCTGAGCTCGGGATATCCAACGGAGAGGATCTTAAAGAAACTCTCACCAACTGCACAGAACCGCTAAAAGCCATCGACCAGTTTCAGGTAACGCCTTGCAGCTTAAATCCTCGAATAACATGAGCGTACATTTTCTCTAACGGTAAATGTGCTTGTGCAGAATTATGTAAATGATATACACGTATGTTCTTAACCATGCGAGCTAGCCACCGTTCTCCATTGTTTCCTATCGAGCTGTTTTCAGCACTGTTGTAGCCGTAAACAAAATGAAAACGCGAAATGCAAATAGAGTGAGAGTCCGACATTCTTGCTTCGTTGCCGTTATTTTAAACCTCATTTCATCCCGCACATAATGTGTGCCACAACGATGTTTTTTGCTATTGTTTTGTTAAAGCTTACAGGTGTGTTTTTTGGGCGCCGTGAGGTGGGCACAGGTGATATAAGTTGGTGACAGCTTACAGCTTTAGAGAGTTTGATATGCGACTGATTATCTTACATAAGTAATACAACTTATGAGAACAAAACCATAGACCGTACATAAAAATGGGCAAACCTTCTTCATGTGTAAAGTGAAGCCAAAACTCCCAACTGTTTGATGCTCCGGTTTCATAGGGGTGCTCATAAGATAGTCCAGAATTAATGGGGACCAGTGGAGATGTAGCTAAACCATATCCCTGTCATGATTTGTACACTTAATGTTTTGATAGAAGGAATTGAGAGGACTGATTTAGTTCAAAATTTGAGTTCTCTTTCTTTCTTTTAAAGATTGTAGTAAATTATCTTTCTGTAAGCATTGGGGATGTCACAGCACAATGACACTCTTTTACAACATTTGCCATTTTGATTTTAGGCAAGAATTGCATAGGATTTGTTACATCTGATAGTAGTCATCTCCCACCTCCTCAACAACATACTTCCTATAAACACATGGGTGTTTCTGCTGTGGTTTAACTATACTTTTTAGTTATAGTTTGTAAACATGTGCCATCAAGGAAGTGGACCCTGTTTTCAATTCACAGTCAGCATGCTAGCATTTTTTAGGCAAAATCAGATTCCCTTCTTAAGCTTGAACCTATTAAAATAATTTATGCTTTAACTAATTTGCTTAACTACTATCACACTTTGCACGTTTATAAAAAGCCTACATTATGATGCTGATGACAGCTGATGCTATGCAAGTGATTGTACACAACTGACAGTTAAATGTAGCTGAAGTAACAGAGTGTCCAACACTTTGGTTGGTATGTGACCTGCTTAAATAACTATGAAGAGCATTCCAAGTTTTAAATACACAAGGGCAATCAGAATAAATGCATGGGTATTGGTGTCTGCTGCTGAAATTGCCATGAGCCAACCTGTTGTGTTTTAGCAGATGGACTCTTGTCGATGCAGTCATCCCACAGTTTTTTCAAGACCACATTCATATCTGTTGGAAAAAGAAATGGAGATTAGCGTAAAGACATTAAATGCAACATATCCATAAGCTGACTCACTAACGGTGCTAACAGAGCTAAAGTTAGCTAATGGAGCTAATGGAGATAGGGTGCCAAATTCATATTGGTGGCATTTACAATACTGCTATTGGAATCGTCACAACTTTACAAAACTACACACATACATACATAGTAACGCAATTTAATAATCAATCGCTTCAACGAGTTGACTTTTCAGTGTTTTTTTTTTTCTTCAAAACATCAAAATGGCTAGCAGAGTTAGCAATACAGAGTCAGAATAACAAATTAGCATAGTAGATGTTTAAAGAGATATTTACTTACCTTTACTCAAAGGATGGCGGTGGATTTTGCAGAGCCGTGTACCTCAATGTGCATTGCCACGACAGGGATAATCACATGATTGTAAACAGAACATGATACTATGTTTTATAGTGAACAATGGTGACATTTCCTTTTTTTGAGTGTTCTTACACCAGACCTGAAATGAGCTTGAGAGACTTTGAAATAAAGCAGTGCTTAGTGGACCATCTAAGTACCATATTTTCTGAAAGCTCTCACTGGAATATTAAATATAGTTGGTCCTGTTTTAACAGGAATGAGTCTTGTGTATGAGCTGACTTTGATTAGAGCAGCTGCACGAGTAGAACTAAACTCTAATCAATCCTTGACATGTTACATTACTGCAGATGGAAAATGGAATCCTTCTGCCAACGCTGCAGTCTGCTCTTCCTTTTCTCGACCTCCATGGGACACCTCGACTGGAGTTCCACCAGTCCGTCTTTGACGAGCTTCGAGATAAGCTGATGGAGCGAGTTGCCATCATAGCAGAGGGCAAGGACGAGGACAGGTGCACCATTGCTTGTTTTTGACATTATTGTACTCTAAGGGAATCAGCAGGATTGCTTTAATGATTTTCTTCTCTTTACAGATACAGAAAGCTTGAAGAGCTGCTGGAGAAGAGCTTCCCACTTGTTAAAATGCCGTCCATTCAGCCGGTGGTGATGCAGGTGCTAAAGCATCTACCCAAGGCAAGTGTGTGTTTGTTTTTTAATGCAGAGCGACTCACAACTGAAACGTCTGATCAAATACACCTTGAATTACTATAATTACGCAACCGTTTGTCCTATTGGAAAAATTCAAATGGTTTCTGAAAGCTGAGCAATTGTGCTTCACAACTAATGTGGGGTTATTACGGTAATTGTTGCTGGCAGTCCGCAAATGGCTGCACTTTTGAAGTTAAATAAAGAGTTAAGGTCTCTACAAGGCTAAAGTTTTACGAGTTTTGATAATGTAGTTTTGAAATTTGCACTATATATTTTTTTCCAGTCATGGCTGCCATTTTTTGTATTTATGACCCAATCAAGGTATACTTAGGTCTTAACCAATCGACAACCATTATGTCATGATGGTTCTACTAAGGGAGTACTTCAGTTTAAAAAAAAGTGACCCTAAAAGTTCTAAGGGCAATTATATCCTTTGTTTAGACAAAACAAATGGGGTTCTTCAGAGTTTCAGCCAGTGGCTGATTCCTTAGTTTTGTGCCACGATAAGAATTTCACCAGTTCGCTATCAGAACTGTTCACAAAGAGCGCAATTAGCAAGCGGGCATGGCTATTAGTACTAGCAAGTGGTGGTTTGTGTGCTGGGCTGTGAATTTTTTTCTGGCTAGATTGCAGTTCTTCTGTGAAAGAGTTTGTATACTCCAAATTGGGTTTTTTTTTGCTTGTTTTTTGGCTTTGAAAAAGTGAACTGAGGCTAAGTCAAAATTGAGAAATGATTAAAACACAACAAAAACTCTGTGACTACATAATGTGCAACTGTTGGACAAATGGTCTGAAAAGTTTTAGTTTTAATTTCTGCTTAATTGGTCACATAAATGGTAAAGTGGACTGGGTTTAAATAGCACTTTTCTACTCTACTTTGAGCACTCAAAGCAATTTAAACAACATGCCTCATTCACCCATTCACACGCATTCACACAAGCCCTTTTTTCTTCACCGAAGTGCTTTCTATCTACTATTCACACACACATTCACACTCCAATAGATGCATCATAGAACAACTTGGGGTTCAGTATCTTGCCCTTGGACACTTTGGCATGCAGATGGTAGCAGCCAGGGATCAAACCACCAACCTTCCAATTAGTAGATGACCTGCTCTACTTCCTGAGTTACAGCCACTCCAAACATAGGGGGACACATAGAAGCTGTCTCAGTTAAAATTCAATTACTGGGGTTAGGTTAATTGGTCACTCTAAATTGCCCATAGGTATAAATGTGAGTGTTGTCTGTCTCTCTGTGTTGACCCTGCGACAGGCTGGCGACCTGTACAGGGTATACAGGGTATAAAAAAAGAGTTCTTCTTAATCTCTATTGCTTGCTTCTTCCTGTAGGTGCCAGAGAAGAAACTAAAGATGGTAATGGCTGACAAAGAGCTGTACAAGGTGTGTGCAGTAGAGGTGAAAAGGCAGATCTGGCAGGACAACCAGGCTCTGTTTGGGGATGAAGTCTCGCCCCTTCTAAAGCAGTACATTGTAGAGAAGGAAGCAGCTCTGTTCAGCAGTGACCTCTCCATCCTGCACAATTTTTTCAGTCCTTCTCCTAAAACACGGCGCCAAGGCGAGGTGAGTTGCAGACGTTGGAGTTGTCATAAACCATAGTAAGACTGACTAAGAAATAATTCAGTCCATGTACACTTAATAACCCAGCTTAAAAAAGTGAATGTTTCAAGAACTCTTTGCAAATCAGAAATACTTAGACCCTTAAGCTAAAGTGACAGCAATTACAGTTTGAACTGTTCTTGTTTAACAAACTAGTTTATCCCAGCCAGTGGTGACTTTTTGTTGTGTCATCCTCAGATAGTTAAAGCCATTCCAGTGTTGTTTTAGCTGAAAGGCTTCTGCTCATAGTGTTGTTCACAGATGAACTATTGCCCCAGTCTCAGGTCATGTCCAGTTTCTTTTTGGCCACGTTCATCCTTCTTTAGGTCTGACCAGTCTACCAGCCCCCGCAGCTGGGAAACAGTTTCATTTATTTAAAAGTAAAGGAGTGTGCTGCAATCTCCAGAGAATTTTTGGTAGGAGCAGCACCTGCTGCTGATAAGTCAACTGCAGTCAGCATTTACTCAGAGCTCATGTTCACACACCTTGTGTGAGTTAACATTGACCAAAATAGTGACAAGACCTCCTGTCCAGTATCGAAAATTGTATCAGATAATTTCCTGGGTGTCTTGAAATTCAAGTGTTATCCTGAAAACCAAATGGTCTCTCCATGAATCAAATTCCCTACTCATGTTGACTATATTTTTCCCCAGATGCCAAATATCTGCAATGTTGACACTGTGGGCTTAATTAAGTTAAACTATCTTTCTTCTGGCAAATGTTAGTGCCGGTGTTAGCTGACATTTACCATCAAACTACTGCCTGAAGCTGATGTTACTCACGGCTGACTCTGGAAGTGGAAGAGAGGCATTGCCAATTAAAAACATTTAATATGTCAAAGTTACATAGAGCATGCTTAAATGTTGATTTAAATATTCAACCTTGGTAATGAAATTTTCAAATCAGCAAAGTGGTCTAAATACTTGATAAAAGTGCTATATGTATGTGATGTGATTTTAAAAAATGTAGTGTTCTTAGTTGAGGTAAATAAAATATACGTTATACTTTATATCCATTCAAAATGCACATAGGAGAAAATGGTACCCTCTGGATATCAGGGGCCTATGTTGGAATATTATCTTTAACCATTCCTTTTGTCTATATGCTGTAGGTGGTTCTAAAACTGACCCAGATGATTGGGAAGAATGTGAAACTCTATGACATGGTACTGCAGTTTTTACGAACACTCTTCTTGCGAACTCGGAATGTCCACTACTGCACCCTGAGAGCAGAGCTGCTTATGTCTCTTCACGACTTGGACATCAGTGAGATCTGCTCTGTGGACCCCTGCCATAAGGTGAGGTCACAAACACTGGTGGTAAATAAAGCCCTGAATTCCATTTTTTTTTCCAGTGTTTTTTGCTTTGTGTTACTTGTTTTTGTGTTTATGTTGTGTACTTTGACAGTTCACTTGGTGTTTAGATGCTTGCATCCGTGAGAAGTTTGTGGATGGTAAGCGAGCCAGAGAGTTACAGGGTTTCCTAGATGGAGTGAAGAAAGGACAAGAGCAAGTCCTTGGGTAAAAGATGAGGAATTGGTTTATGAACAAAGTTGCTGATCACTGCTGAATGCCTTAATTAAACTTTGGAGAATATCTGTGCATTCCAGGGACCTGTCTATGATCCTGTGTGACCCGTTTGCCTGCAACACCCTAGTCTTGAGTATCATGAGGAACCTGCAAGAACTGCTGAGTCAAGATGCTTTACCACGAGTGAGTGTATTGTCAGGGCTTTCAAATTGTTTTGGAGTAGCAGGGGGGCATGCCAAAGTAGCAGGCACCTTATGACCGAGACCTTTGCTGTCCTCCATGGGCGTCACCCCCGCCCGCACTCCGTATCCAGGTCATGACTTCATCTGAACTGACAGTGCTGTTCAGAAGCTTTAAACAGTTCGTTTCTAGTTTTAAATGCTTTATGCACCCATATGTGCCCATTTCGGCTTTGCACCTACCGCACTATTAGATCAACTTATATAGTTACCTGCACAAGTGAACATATTTGCATTATACTGTGATGTGTTACAGGCAGCTTGTTTTTTCCACAGTGTATTTTTAGTAACAGAGTCTTCATTGTTTTTGTCAACAGGACAGTCCCGACCTGATGCTATTGCTGAGGATGCTTTCACTTGGTCAAGGAGCATGGGACATGATCGACAGTCAGGTCTTCAAAGAGCCTCGTTTGGTGTGTAAATGCTGAAACCTGCAGGTGTATCTGTGCATCATGTTTTTACTGTCACTGAGTAGAAAAGAAGAGTGATTTGCTGTATACAGAGGTGGGAAGAAATGTAGAAATACTACATTACTGTGCTTAAGTAGAATTTTTCAATATTAGTACTTGAGTATTTATGTATTCTGAAAATGTTTTGCCTTTACTCCCTACAATTTAATATAAATATCTATACTTTCTACTCCCTACATTTTCAGAACAGACTGGTTACTTTAGGTTTAATGCATTTGAAGGAACTTAAGTTTCAAACCGATTTGGGCCTAAATGGAGGGAACAGTAACACTTAAACAATCCTATAGGTGTATCCATCAATGGGGCTTATCACATATGAAGAGATGAAAAGGGCAAAACTACAGTGGGTACAGAAAGTATTCAGACCCCTTTAAATTTTTCACTCTTTGTTTCATTACAGCCATTTGCTAAAATTAAAAAGGTTCATTTTATTTCTCATTAATGTACACTCAGCACCCCATCTTGACAGAAAAAAACAGAAATGTAGAAGAATTTGCAAATGTATTAAAAAGAAAAACTGAAATATCACATGGTCATAAGTATTCAGACCCTTGGCTCAGTATTGAGTAGAAGCACCCTTTTGAGCTAGTACAGCCATGAGTCTTCTTGGGAATGATGCAACAAGTTTTCCACACCTGGATTTGGGGATCCTCTGCCCTTCTTCCTTGCAGATCCTCTCCAGTTCCGTCAGGTTGGATGGTGAACGTTGGTGGACAGCCATTTTCAGGTCTCTCCAGAGATGCTCAATTGGGTTTAGGTCAGGGCTCTGGCTGGGCCAGTCAACAATGGTCACAGAGTTGTTCTGAAGCCACTCCTTTGTTATTTTAGCTGTGTGCTTATAAAGTATTCTTAGGGTCATTGTCTTGTTGGAAGGTGAACCTTCAGCCCAGTCTGAGGTCCTGAGCACTCTGGAAGAGGTTTTCTTCCAGGATCTCTCTGTACTTGGCCGCATTCATCTTTCCTTCAATTGCAACCAGTCGTCCTGTCCCTGCAGCTGAAAAACACCCCCATAGCATGATGCTGCCACCACCATGTTTCACTGTTGGGATTGTATTGGGCAGGTGATGAGCAGTGCCTGGTTTTCTCCACACATACCGCTTAGAATTAACACCAAAAAGTTCAATCTTCATCTCATCAGACCAGAGAATCTTATTTCTCATAGTCTGGGAGTCCTTCCTGTGTTTTTTTGGTAAACTCTATGCAGGCTTTCATATGTCTTGCACTGAGGAGAGGCTTCCGTCGAGCCACTCTGCCATAAAGCCCCGACTGGTGGAGGGCTGCAGTGATAGTTGACTTTGTGGAACTTTCTCCCATCTCCCTACTGCATCTCGTGGAGCTCAGCCACAGTGATCTTTGGGTTCTTCTTTACCTCTCTCACCAAGGCTCTTCTCCCACGATTGCTCAGTTTGGCTGGACGGTCAGGTCTAGGAAGAGTTCTGGTTGTCTCAAACTTCTTCCATTTAAGGATCATGGAGGCCACTGTGCTCTTAGGAACCTTGAGTGCTGCAGAAATTCTTTTGTAACCTTGGTCAGATCTGTGCCTCGCCACAATTCAGTCTCTGAGCTCCTTGGGCAGTTCCTTCCACCTCATGATTCTCATTTGCTCTGACAGCACTGTGAGCTGTGAGCTCTTATATAGACAGGTGTGTGCCTTTCCTAATCAAGTCCAATCAGTTTAATTAAACACAGCTGGACTCCAGTGAAGGAGTAGAACCATCTCAAGGAGGATCAGAAGAAATGGTCACAAAAAACTGGCCACAAAAACAACAAACAATGAAGCTTCAATCTCAGATTTCACTGGAACACTTTAAAGGGTTTTATTTGTTTGTCTGCAACTATTGTTTCACATTTTTCTTTATTTGCAATCATGTATAATGTGTCATTTTATTAGACCTTTTTTTTGTACACAGGTCTCTTGAAAAAGACACCATCTCAATGAGACTACCTGTTTAAAGGACGTAATAGTAAGATGATGATGATTTGATGCAGCAACATGGGTACATCAATCAGTATTCAGTTGTTGTTTATTACAACTGGCTTCAATGACTTTGGCAACCAGTGCTAACAGCATGCCTGTTTCACACCATCCCACAGCTTTTAACTTACTCAGTTGTCTGTCTTTTTTCATGTCCAGTACATGACAAAGTGGCAAATGATGAGCTGATTAAATCTCCACTATAAATTTTATTCATTTCAAGGATTTGTTTGAAAGCAGATCTCACTGCAATTGTCATTAAGCAGCCAAGCAAGTTATTGATGTTTTGATGCCTTCACTTTCAGGATTTGGAGGTGGTGACACGCTTCCTGCCTGCAATGATGTCAGTGGTTGTGGACGATCACACCTTCACTGTAGAACAGAAGCTCCCAAGTGAAGAAAAAAGTTCGATGTCATATCCCACCACTTTGCCAGATTCCTTCAACAGGTAAAAATACAGCAAAAAGTGGGGAGAGGCATATGTTACACAACATAGTTTGTTGTTAATACTGGTAATATTGGTCTCTCACAGCTTCCTTTGATAAGAAGAGTATGTTAGCCCCAATATATTAACCCTCACATCTTACTCTAATGTAGGTCACTCCATTCTAAATTTACCTACAGTGTATCACTAAAAGTGAGTACACCCCTCACATTTCTGCAGATATTTAAGTTTATCTTTTCATGGGACAACACTGACAAAATGATACTTTGACACAATGAGAATTTATGCTAGTCTGTGTGCAGCTTATATAACAGTGTAAATTTATTCTTCCCTCAAAATAACTCAATATACAGCCATTAATGTCTAAACCAGCAGCAACAAAAATGAGTACGCCTCTTAGTTGAAAGTTCCTGAAGTGTCAGTATTTTGTGTGGCCAACATTATTTTCCAGAACTGCCTTAACTCTCCTGGGCATGGAGTTTACCAGAGCTTCACAGGTTGCCACTGGAATGCTTCTCCACTCCTCCATGATGACATCACGGAGCTGGCGGATATTCGAGACTTTGCGCTCCTCCACCTTCTGCTTGAGGATGCCCCAAAGATGTTCTATTGGGTTTAGGTCTGGAGACATGCTTGGCCAGTCCATCACCTTTACCCTCAGCCTCTTCAATAAAGCAGTGGTTGTCTTAGAGGTGTGTTTGGGGTCATTATCATGCTGGAACTCTGCCCTGCGACCCAGTTTCCAGAGGGAGGGGATCATGCTCTGCTTCATTATTTCACAGTACATAGTGGAGTTCATGTGTCCCTCAATGAAATGTAACTCCCCAACACCTGCTGCACTCATGCAGCCCCAGACCATGGCATTCCCACCACCATGCTTGACTGTAGGCATGACACACTTATCTTTGTACTCCTCACCTGATCGCCGCCACACATGCTTGAGACCATCTGAAGCAAACAAATGAATCTTGGTCTCATCAGACCATAGGACATGGTTCCAGTGATCCATGTCCTTTGTTGACGTGTCTTCAGCAAACTGTTTGCGGGCTTTCTTGTGTACAGACTTCAGAAGAGGCTTCCTTCTGGGGTGACAGCCATGCAGACCAATTTGATGTAGTGTGCGGCGTATGGTCTGAGCACTGACAGGCTGACCCCCCACCTCTTCAATCTCTGCAGCAATGCTGACAGCACTCCTGCGTCTATCTTTCAGAGACAGCATTTGGATGTGACACAGAGTTTAGACATTAATGGCTGTATATTGAGTTATTTTGAGGGAAGAATAAATTTACACTGTTATATAAGCTGCACACAGACTACTTTTCATTGTGTCAAAGTGTCATTTTTGTCAGTGTTGTCCCATGAAAAGATAGACTTAAATATCTGCAGAAATGTGAGGGGTGTACTCACTTTTGTGATACATTGTATAAAATGTAGGTCATTCAGATTTATGTTCAACAAGAAATTACCAACCACAAATCAGAGGTCACAGACTGCTGAAGTAATGCTCCTTTATCTTCCCTTAAGAAATGGCTGTTGTAAATTATGAATAAGAGACATTTTACATTAATATAATGCATGTGACCATACCAGTGAAATGCAGGGATTATTTTAGTTATGTTGTTGACATCATTATTTGAAACTGGGCACTTTTTACCATGAGCATCCATATTTGACTGTCTGTACATTCCCCCACTCTCCCTGTGGACAGTCTTGTTTGCCCTTCAAGCTTGGTTACCCATCACCAGTTTGTCCATTTATGTCTGGAAGTCCCACAGGATCTTAGCTTGGTAATTGTCAACCACCTTTGGGGGCATATCCCATTATGACCTTGCTACTTCCAGGCCATACACAGCGCAGATGTTCCTATGTACTATGCCAGCCATTTGGTTATGGCTTTCCATGTGTGGCCTGCCTGCTGGCATCTTGTACCCTGCTGTTATGTGCTGGATTGTCTCAGGCTGCACAGCCTTCACCTGGGGTCTTGTCTGGTGTGGTAGACCCCAGCCTCTATTGATCTTTTGCTTAGAGCTTGTTCCTGTGCTGCCATGATTATTACCTCTTTGCTGTCTTTCAGTCCAGCGACCATTTTTCTGATATACTCATGGATCTTTGTTGGCTCATCCTGGATAGTAGTTCTAACACCCACTAGTCCTCAGTCTCCTCCTTTCCACGTAGCATACCATTTTGGTGCTGGATCTGGGGTGACACTATGCTTGGGAAGGACTTTTCTTTGTGTTGTCAGTGGCTTCTATCTCCTCCTTTAGCCAACTTATTATCCCAGTAGAGTATCTGAAGACTGACAGGGTGTAGGTGTTGATTGCCCAGATCTTGTTCTCCATTCAGCTGACTCTTCTGGACTTGCCTTACACTCTGCAGGTATTTGGCAATTGCAGCTTTCCTAGCGGTCTCTTCATTGTTGGAGTAGTTTGTGAAGAGTTTTCGCTTCTTGGCATCTATCTCCTGCCACAGCAAGAGATAGATGGAGAATAATAATCTTGTTATAATTATAATCTTATTATTCCAGCTAGGTATCCAGTGACAGGCATATGTACTGGTGTTTTGGATCTTATTCTTCCCATTCAGCTAGCTTCTCAGCACACCTGTTTTACCTTCTGGAGGCTTTTGGCTGTGGCTGACCTTCATGCATGTTTAACATGGCTCTCGGTGGCCTGTGGGATACCCAGGTACTGGTAACTGTCCTGTATATCTGCTGTTCTGCCTTCAGGCAACTTGACCCTTTCAGTCCAGATCACAGAATCATAATGTTGAACCTTTCTGTAAAACACTCATTTAGATTTTTGTTTGCAGTAAATGAACTAGATGTTGTGTACACCAAATAAGGAAGAAATCTGTCCTCAGACATTGAGTCTATCAAGTCCAGTTTTAGAACAGTGGTGTTTCTGAAATGGGATGTGGTAAGTTGAACAAATAAAACTTGTATATCATATCAGTGTTTGTCTATGTTATTGTGGTGACCTATACTTTCCTTTACTATTGTTAATAATGATAAAATGTGTATTTAAGGTAATGGAGCCCTCTATAATAGTCTCCAGGACCACAAAATTTTCTTGTATGTCTCACATATAGCCAGGTATGCTTTTGCAGCAGGTTATCAAAAAGCTTTCATTGAGAGCATTTGTTTCACCCACTCAGATACCTGCAGGAGAACAGAGTGGCCTGTGAAATGGGTCTCTACTATGTTCTCCACATCGCCAAACTGAGGAACAAGAACGCATTACAGCGGTTACTGCCTGCCCTTGGTGAGTGTCTGAATTATGTTTTTAAGATATTTTAGGACAATAAAAATATCTTAAAACAGCAGCCATTTTATGTCCTAACTTGTTCCAAATTCAACATCAACACCTCTTTTCATATAACTGAGTCTAATACCCATCTATTTCATCTACATTTTTTATATTTGTTTGTTCCACCTCAGTTACATTGTTTTGCTTTTGTAATAAATAACAGTATTTATTACAGATGTGCACGATTAGTCAACTTGATGACTAATTGTTGCTATTGTCAGTAGTCAGCACCAGACACACTGGTGGTTTAATGTAATTGTTAACATTCTGATTGATGCCTAGTGCCAATAAATGCCCCCACTCCACCATTATTGTAATGGTTTGAAAATCTGGTTGCATGTAGGCTTTGGCAGAATAATCTGGCAATGTCTACCAGCCGATTACTCTATAGATATTTAGTGCA
Organism: Pterophyllum scalare; assembly: GCA_024447675.2. Lineage (NCBI taxonomy): Eukaryota > Metazoa > Chordata > Actinopteri > Cichliformes > Cichlidae > Pterophyllum > Pterophyllum scalare. Next base: position 41,854 of record JAMQGT020011902.1, on the reverse strand, counting down.
GGCGGGTGGATGATAATTTGCATGGTAAGAAGGCTTCTGATGCAGATCTTACACTTGGATGTATTGAACCTGAATACATAGTGCCAGACCACAAAACTATCGCGTCAAGATTGGAGCACAACCATCAAAAATTGACAGAAGATTAAGGTAAATATCATGAAAGCAGAAAGTGTAGCCATAACAATAAACTGCTGGACATTGCGGACATCGCCTGTGTCCACAATAATGGAAGCAGCATGGCAGTGGCAAACAATGACCTGTTAGAGTGGGAATCAGTTTCTTTTTTCGTCCATACTCAGCAGTTAGCAATAAATGATGGATTGAGATGACTGATTGGTGCATGCACAAGACTGGTGAGCCATTTTTATCACAGTACTGTGGTCACTGTGGCACTAGAGAAAAAGCATGGGCAACAAGATCTACCTGCACACAAACCTATCCAGTCCTGCAGAACTCTGTGTATCCACACACCACCATCACTGCTGTTCTGTCAAACAGAACACTAACAAAAACTGACGCCTGTGCTTCGGTGCTGTTGAATGAAAACTGGCAGACGATTGATCCCTCAATTGGATTCCCTCAAAAGTGCCACCACTGCTCTGTGTGGGAAAGCATGCATATCAGTGTTGATGGTGTTCCCCATTAACATGAGTTTGTTGAACAGGTAATGCCAACACCCTACTAAAAATAATTTAAAACATTTTTATGAGGAGGAAAATTAAATAATTTTAGAATTTCAAAATTGTTTCCGACACCAAAAACATTGTGACAAAAAAAATTTCTCATCAAAAAACTAATTCAGGCACGTTATTGTGTGTCTTTGTGTTTGTTTTAATTCCCAGTGGTTATTTTTAACCAATTGCACTTTTCATCCGTGCAGAGCTGGAAGGGTGGCACTCTTTGCATCCGCTCTTGAACCCCTCAGCTTTTTACAGAGGACATGCAACAGACAGTTCAGTATCATAGCCTTTAGACAACTAATAAGGATGATTATGAGAAAACTGCAACAAGGCTACAAACAGAACCCAGCTGAGATCTATCAGTTCGAATCTGTTGTAGCAGTGCTTAATTTCCCTTATAGGGGATGGCTATGGGGAATTTGCAGATAAAGATGAGCTGGAGTGCTACTAGATGGAAAGCTGTCTTTCACCAAATTAATTGTAGTAGTGGTACATGAACAGTTGATGCTTCTACCAACTACATCAGCTTGCAAGTCGCTATTTCTATGTCCCCACTACAGCTGTTTCAGCTGAGATTTTTCTGCTGCTTATTGTTAAGAAACTGAGATTGAGTCTAGCAGTGTTCATAATGCATGATGTGAGGTGCCACACAGTTACGCAGCATTTAAATTAAGTTATTAAAGAATGTGATTAATGGTGTCAAATGCCTTTGTTCAGGCAATTTTTTGACATTGAACAGTCATCAAATTTAACTTATCTGAATGTTTCTCACTTTTACACTAGCCAAATTATTTTTCTAATTTAGCCAACTAAGAAATTAATTGCAAGGAACAAATGTAGCATTCAAAAACTTGACTTTCTTTCAGTATGTTACTTCTAGACCCTGACACTTATATGGGAGTAGTTTGAGACTTAAAAGTGTTTCCTTTTATGTTCCCCCACAGTGGAGACCTACAATGACATGGCCTTTGGTGACATCTTCCTTCACCTGCTAACTGGACACCTTACCCTGCTCTCTGATGAGTTTGGATCAGAAGAGTTTTGTTCAGTTGTCTTTGATGGGTTTCTTCTTACTTCTTTCTCCAGGTAGGTTTATTCCAGCTGATCTTGTTGCAGTATACAACTACATCACCATCCTCATGTGAAGCCGCCTTTTAGAAAATTCCACAATAAACAGATTGGACTGAGAAAAAAAAACAAACAAAGCTCTTATTACCACCAGTTGTAGACAAGAGGAAGTCTAGTTGTGCAGTGGTTAACACTGTTGCCTCACAGCAAGAAGGTTATGGGTTTAGATCCCCAACTTGGGGGTCTTTCTGTGTGGAGTTTGGATGTTCTTCCTGTGCCTGGTGTGGGTTTTTTTTCCAGGTTCTCTGGTTTCCTTCCAAAGATGTGAATTAAGTTACTTGGTTCTAAATTGCCACAAGGTATGAACATGATGGCGAATGCTGTCTACCTCTCTGTGTTAGCACTATTGATAAATTGGGGGAGCTGTCAAGAGTGCACAACTTTCACCCCATGTTTGATGGGATAGGCTTCGTCCCACCTCCACCACTCATCTTCTGTGACCCTGAGTTATTCCTGTTCTCCAAAGGTCTCCAGAATGTACTCTGAGCTAAAAGGAAATAATAGCACAAGGGCAGGCCCACCTAGAGCTGAACTGAGCAATGCTGGAAGAATATCTGAATATCTGGGAAAAAGAGGTTTCATACAGCACTAATCCCAAGTGGCTTGTAGACATAAGAACCAGTCAGCATCATGCAAGGCAAACATGGACTAATTCTTCCATAGCTTTTCTACTCTAGTGGAGCACTCAAAGCGCTTTATACAACACATTACCATTCACCCGTCATACACATTCATACAAGCACTTTTTTCTACATTTATATTCTTTCTATCTGACATTGGTGCACACATTCTCACACTCCAATGAATACATCTGTCATGAGATGGTAGTGAGGCAGGCAGGATGTGGACCCAAAAATGCAGAACTCACAGTCGGACATGGACTCAAAACACAAGTTTTATTGCTGGCGAAAGGCAGGAAATAAGCAAAATATAGTGAACATTAGTGATGTGTCATTCTGTGTCGAGGCTTCGAAGCGTGTGTCGAGTAATTGGGGGAGACTTTTGTGAAGTGCGTATCGAGGATTGTGTCTGTGACGTGCGAAGCCTTGCAAGCCGGCCGTACCACATGAGTGATTCAGGAAACGATTTGCGGGTTTGGTGTGCGATTCGAAATGTAACGTGCAGCGAGACGCAATGGATCCCCCTTGTAAGTTAAGGAGTTTACTTTAAAGCATTTGCCATTTTATTCATTGAGTAAAAAATGAACCCAAGACTGCTCAGAAAAATTAAAGGACAACTTTGAAAACATATCTGATATCAATGAGAAAAAAATCATGCTGGATATCTAAGCTGGTATGGACTGGGAAATGTGTAACAAAAGGATGCTACATCTTTTGATGTAATTGAAAATTATCAACCTACAGAGTGCTGAATTCAAAGACACCCCAAAAAAAATAAAGTGAAAAAATTTATGCTGCAGACGAGTGCATTTTGTCAAAATTTAATTGTAGCAACTCAAGATGGTACTCCGTATGGCCCCCATGTGCTTGTATGCATGCCTGCCAATGTTGGGGTATGCTCCTAATGAGACGACTGTGTCCTGAGGGATCTCCTCCCAGATCTGGTCCCAGGGCATCATTGAGCTCCTGGACAGTCTGAGCTGTAAGCTAATGGCAATATGGACTGAAATTTGAACTCCCAAGAGCGTTCTGTCCTGCCTCTCTCCTCTCAGCCCCAACCAGTCACAACAGATGACTGCCCCTCCCTGACCCTGTTTCTGCTGGAGGTTTCATGCTGTTAAAAGATAGTGTTGTGTTTTTTTTTCCTTCCCACTGTCACCAAGTGCTTGCTCATAGGGGTTCGTTTTGTCTGTTGGGTTTTCTCTGTAATTATTGTAGGGTTTTTATCTTACAGTATAATGTGCCTTGAGGTGACTGTTGTGATTTGGCACTATATGAATTGAATTGAATTCTGTTGGATTTAGGCAAGGCAAACATAGGGGGGCCAAAAGCACAGGACACCAGTGGTGGACCTGCCAATACTGGTATTCCATGGCAAATGCGAATGAGGTGCCAGGCAGTGAGGACAGGGTCCACTAGAGGACACTGGGCCCTCCAGCCACCCTCATGAAGTCCGTTTCTGATTGTTTTGTCGGAGACATTCAGTATCCAGTGGCCTGCTGGAGGTAATTTTATGGAGCTCTGGCAGGGCTCATTCTGTTCTGTTGTACAGCCCTATCCAGTTCTCCTAGACTGTCCTCCATGCTCTTGAGACTGTGCTGGGAGACACAAACTTTCTGGAATTGGCACATACTGATCCGCCATCCTGGAGGAGTTGGACTATCTGCACAACCTCTGTAGGGTCCAGGTATCGCCTCATGCTACCAGTAGTAACACCAATCCTAGCCAAATGCAAAACTAGTCATTTTTAAAAAGAAAAAGAAAAACACAGAAAATTGTGGAGGGAAACGATGTCAGTGGCCTCCACCTGTAAAACCATTCCTGTTTTGAGGGTTGTCTCATTGTCCCTCTACTGCACCTATTGTTAATTTCATTTACAGCAAAGCAGCTGAAACTGATTAACAAACCCCTCTGCTACATAACTGGTCAGATCATTATCCCGAAAGTGTAATTGACTTGATGCTGTACTCTGATTAAAAAGTGTTCCTTTATTTTATTTTATTTTATTTTATTTTATTTTATTGACCACTGAATGTATACATAGTCAAGCATAACACTGACTACTACGATTGAGTATTAGGGTCACATTGAAGAGAAAAATTAATAGATTGTGCATTTTCAGAATAAAGTCAAAATTTTGAGAAAAAAGCAAAGTCATCATTTCAAGTCAAATAATGGACACAGCTGCTATAGCCTCTACAAAATGCCTTGGGTAGATGAAACAACTTGATCAGCTGTCTTAGGGGCTCAACACACAGGGAGCGACGTGGCTCCCTCTTTATTCATTTCCTATGGAACTTGTGCAAAGCAATTGTGGCCTCATCACACGAATTCCATAGGAAATGACTAGAGAGCAAACAACATCGCTCCCCGTGTGTTGAGCCCCTTATTGTGCCTTGTGATTCTGCTGCTCCCCTCTGTACTGCACGAAGGTGCAATCATCAAAATCCTTTCATCTGACCATTGCCAGTTTGTGTGGTTTTTCCTTCCGAGCCGATGCAGCTTTCTGCACTGACTCTTTAACATCCTCATAGGTATCACAACATCATGTTTATGTACTAAAAGAGTTCCTTGTTACTAAAACTGATTCTAAAGTATAGTTTTGCTAACTCATAATACAAGACATTCTGGAGGTTATAGCAGATGTGGCGTGGCAGGTGTTTGACTTGAAATGACGTAAATCTGCACATTTTGATTTTTTTCTAGAAATTTCAGCTTTTTTCTTGAAATTTTGACTTTATTCTTGAAATAGTATTTTGACTTTTTTCTCGAAGTTTCGAGTTTTTTTCTCAAAATAGAATTTTGAATTTATTCTCGAAATCCACAGTTTAATTTTTTTTCTCAATGTGGCCCTAATACTCCTTTGTAGACTTCTGACTGGTGAAGTGGATAACACTTATTCTCATTATCAGGGCACCAGTTGTTTAGGGCTGCAACTAAAGATTATTTTGGTAGTTGAATAATCTGTCAGTTATTTTATTGATTAGACAATGATTATTTCAGTCTTACCTCACCTGTGCAGTTCTGCTCAGTTGTTAACATCACCTTGTTGTCTTCTCACAGTTAAAATAATAACCCATAAAAATATGAATTTGATATTAATCAAATATATTTTTAACATTAATGTAATAGGGCAGCATGGTGGCGTGGTGAACTGCTGCCTCACAGCTAGAAGGTTTCTTCCTTCCGAACACGGAGTTTGCATGTGCTCCCTGTGTCTGCGTGGGTTTCCTCCGGGTATTCCAATTTCCTCTCACAGTCCAAAAACATGCAGTTACTGGGGTTAGGTTAATTGGTCACTCTAACTTGCCCATAGGTGTGAATGTGAATAGTTGTCTTTCTCTGTGTTGGCCCTGTGACCTGTACAGGGTGTACCCTGCCTCTCCCCCAGTGTCAGCTGGGATAGGCTCTAGCCTAGAAAATGGATGGATCAACATTAATGTGACTATCACAATAAATATCAAATAAACAATGCATATTAAAATTGAGTGCAATTTTTATTTTTCAAAGAAAATATAATGTGCAAATAAATAAAAATGGGGTCTGTCCAAAAGTTCAAATAAGGCTTCAACTTTAACAAAGATTTTCAGTGCAAAACAACTGAAACGTTTATAGACAAATCCATTTATGCAGAGGTTTACTATGCAGAATGAACACTAATTTTAATGTATCTTTCAATCACTTTGTTGAGAATGTACACAAAGAGCACCATCGGAGAATGATCACTAAGTAGTCTTGGAAGATATTCACTGTCTATCACTCGATGGAGTATGTGACTAGAATTTTTTTTTTATCTATTAGAGTATGGCAGTTGAGGGGGTGTGGATGAAATGAATGATCTCTATCCTGTGGCTGTAACTGCCTCCACACATCCATTTAAATTTAAGTCTTTCATAAATGAAATTGTGATCTTAGCTGATTTAGAGGGAAGACAGGGTCTATCAGAAGATCTATCAAACACAATGTCTAAAAAGAAGTTCAAATCCCCTCCCACCACGTAAAACCCACTCGCTTGGGAGACCTGAAGAAAGACCTCCTGCATAAATACAGTGTCATCATAGTTGGGTGCATAAATGTTCACAAACATCCAGGAATCTGAATACATTTGCCCTTGTACCATGATATATCTACCCGATGGGTCAGATATAATTTTAGTAGCAACAAAGGGGATGTTTTTATCTGTTTCTCTTGAGTTTGAACTAAATGAAGAGAAGAAAACTTGACCTAGCCAATCTCTTTTAATTTTTATGCTTCCTGTCAATTAAATGTGTTTCTTGTAAATAAACAATATCAGGTTTTAATTTTTTTTTTTAGTTAAGTATAAATCATTTTTCTTTTTATAGGACTATTCAATCCTTTAACATTAAAAGTTACAAATTTCAATGGACTTAACATTAACCTTGGCTATAATGAAGAACCAACAAGTATTTCTCCCTTTAATCTAGGTAACCCACCAAAACCATATTGAATAAAAATCTGTTACATATTTGTGTCTCTCTGATAAATAAAAAGTAAAAATGTTATAAATGCAAAAACCAGCGCTTTCATATTCAACTTAGGATAGACAGTTTAACCAATAGAGATACACTCTTTGACCATCCAGGTGTATGGGCTATTGTAAATTGTAATGAAAATGAAAAATAGGCAAACCAGTGAACTGTAAGCAATAATATTTTCAACCATTAACCAGTATTTTAATTATTTTTATACATGGTAATAGTACTCACCAACTCCATAACGCAAAACTTACAAAAAAAAAAAAAAGAGACCCGTGAAGTTAAAAAAAAAAAAAAAACCTATTTAGAAAGTTCAAGTCAGATCACTGTAATGTCAGGTGTCCAGGGACCCGCATCTATCCAATTCACCTGCCTCTGGTGAAGTAGTCCTGAGCAGATGGCAATCACGATCCTATCAGTCATGTTCATCCAGTATGCTCCCATCAAAACAGGCCGGTATAATGACCTGATGAACACTGCGAACAGGCCCTCTTTTATTCTCTCGATATTAATAGTCATCGACTCTCAGATGTCTGCTGCTCCTCTTGTGTCATGTTGTTGAGGAACGTAAAGGCTCCCCCTGCGGTGTCGAAAAAGTGTGTTCCTCCGGCAACTGGCTGAACCGAAATGTGGTGCTTAGCAAACATCATCCAGCTTGTTTCCGACAGGTAAACTAACAAACATTTACACTAACTCTAAAATGTACCCATCCAGAGCTGACATCACAGCTCCAGGGTGCCAGCATTTTAAACACTCAGCATTGCAGTGATGCTGCCGTGGAAGGAAAGCTCTGCTTTGCACAGTCTGCATTCAACTTTATTTTTGTTTTCTGTCACGTGCTCCCACACCTTTGACAGTCTGTCTCCATTTCCTTTCATTTTCTCCACCCTCCTCTCTGTTCCACCATTGTTATTTTGTTCAGGTTATATTCTTCTTCATTAGTATTTCTGTTATTGTCAGACAGTGGAGGCAATGCTGCCCCATATCTTCATGTAGTGTATTGCAATTACAAAATCACATAAGTGGAAGAAAATAGGTGGATGGGTTATAAAACACGATGCTTTGATGGTGAAATTCCACGTTGACTAATTTTTGTAGTCGACCTCATCGATTACGTCCATGAATCGTTGCAACCCTACTGTTAGTGAGTGGGATATATTAGGGAGCAAGTGAACATTTTGTCCTTAAAGTTGATGTGTTAGAAGCAGGAAATACAAGGAGCTGAGCAAGTTTTTCAAGGGCCAAATTGTGATGGCTAGATGATTGGATTAGAGCGTCTCCAAAACTACAGCTCTCAGGGAGTGTTCCCAGTCTTCAGTGGGCAGTATCTATCAAAAATGGTCCAAGAAAAGAACAATGGTGAACCAGCAACAGGTTCGTAGGCAGCCAACACTCATTGATGCACTTGTCCCATATGGTCTGATCCAACCGGCAAGCTACAGTAGCTCAAAATGCTTAAAAAAAAAACAAAAAGAGTTGCTGCAGATAGAAGGTGTCAGAACACACCGTGCATCGCAGTTTGTTGGGTATGAAGCTGCATAGCTGCAGACCAGTCAAGGTGCCCACGCCGACCCCTGTCATTTGCCAAAAGTGCCAACAATGGGCACATGAGCATCAGAACTGGACCACAGAATGGAAGGTGGCCTGGTCTGAATCATGTTTTTTCAGAAATCAATGGATAACATCTAAGCTGCTGCAGAGATCTTTTATACCAACGATATAGGGGATGGCTGTAGGGAGGTGGGTGTAGCTCAGGAGGTAGAGCAGGTCACCTACTGATCAGAAGGTCGGCGGTTCCATTTAATGGGTGCTTCAGGCTGCATGCCAAAGTATCCTTGGGAAGATACTGAACCCTAAATTGCTGTCCGACGCAAGCGTTGGAGTATGATTGTGTGTGTGTGTGTGAATGTTAGACAATAAAAGCACTTAGCTTAGTTATTGATGGAAGTGCTTGTATGAATGGGTGTGAATGGGTAAATGTAAATGTGTTGTATAAGCACTTTGAGTGCTCAGACAGAGTAGAAAAGCGCTATATAAGAACTAGTCCATTTACCATCTATAATCGTCAGCTGGAACAGGCAAAGTCGGCACTGTTGGTATCTGCACTGTATCTAATCCAATAGTCATTTTTAGTATCGATTAGTATCTGTCACCCTATGAATTATAGAGATGGAATACGTTCTTTTTACAAATTGAGGCTAAAACCATGTATTGTCCTTGATGCTTAATAATTATTGTGTTACACAGTTGATGTGACTCCTAACATTAAACACATCTGCTTGTCTTGACTGTTTCTGGCTTCTCTCTGAATCTATTACAGTAAAGAAAATGTCCACAGACACACCCTGAGGATGTTGCTGCATCTACATCACAAAGTGCTACCATCATACATGGAAACGTTAATGAAAACTCTGGAACCTCCCAAACAGGTAGGGTTCATCTGTACATTGAGTTTAATTTAAAGCTGAACAGAAACTATAGTGCTGGGTAGAATGAGTAGGTCTATTCTGCTCTTCCACAGTGACCTTTCTGGAAGCATATGACTTGTGTTTCTGTATGTCAGAAAGAAGAGGTTACTCTTGGCTCCTCCTTTGTCACAAGGGGTTGCTACATCGGGTAGATGGGCAGAGGGTTTTTTTGTCAGTATTTATCTTGAGCTGGAATTGAACCAGCCACCATCCACTTGCTAAGTGAACATGTAAACCACTACATGCCCCTTCATGTCACCTGCCTTTATGTGCTGGATTGTCTCAGGGGCATCTCTGCACAGTCTGCACCTGGGGTCTTGCCAGCCTCTATCAATCTTCTGATAAAAATAAATCTTACAGTGTACTGTATGGACTGACACAATCTGTGTGATGCTGTACCTTGTGATTACAGTGCAGCGAGCCACTGAAGGAGCTCTACAGCCAGCTGACTGAGAAGCTGGAGGCACAGAAGAAGAGCCCCCTCCACCAGACGAAACTCCATCCCTGGACCTGGGGCTGCACCCAGTGACCGTTCCCACCACCGCGTCAACTCCAACCACTCCTCTCTGAGACACTGCAGAAATGGAGCTCTTAATCAGTGACAGACTGTGCATACAGCCTCCACCTGTCTCATGAAAGGCTGGATATTTTATAGTAGTATTTGTCGTGTACGATGATTTTTTTTTTCTCAAAGATTAAATTTCTGTAGACTTTTGTCTCCCAGCTCTGCTAGTGTAGTCCAGCAGCCAATGTTCTTTTTTTCTTTTTTCTAAATTTGTATTTGTGTTCTTGCATTATTGTTCAGATATACAGTATTTTCATATGTAACTGGGCTGTCTGTGTGTTTCTATTTGAAGTGTGTCAGTAGTGCAAGAGCCCTGTAAATAAAGATCTATTTGAAAATATAGGTTAATTTACTGTGTTCTGGGCAAAATGCTATCTTGTGTAGTGCATACTGCAATGTGGTACAAATGCAGTCACTTGATGAGAAACACTTGATTACAAGAGGAAACATAAGAGACTGATGTGTGTAGTGCTCATGGAGTGCCTCACACATGGAGGCAGTGTCATTGGATGAGAACATGGGTAGGTCTAGTCATGGAATAAACCAAACTTTACTGTTTTGATGTACTCTACAGTTTTAACAAGTTTAACCATCATTTGCAATGCAATGAAAATGTTGCATTTTGTAATTCCACCAAAGTTGCTTTATTTTAAAATTTAAATCTACTAATAAATATGTTATTGATGATAAATCTTCTAAGCAATATATAATTAATTAAAATAATTTCCATCAATGCAAACTTGAAGGAATGTGTGCATTACTAAATAATTATGATCCAATAATATCTTGTATGTGATTCTGAGTAATAAATACTTTTATTGTAGCTTGGGGCATAGGGCTGAACATAAGCCTAAAAATTGCGTAATGTCTGTTTACGTACAAACATATGTAAAAGCTCTGAAAGCTTCAAATGAATGTTTCAAAGCTTGAGAAAAGACCGCACAACAGATTCACTATGAAGCTGTGTTTATGTCCGCAATTTAGAAATTATTATACTCTATCTGTATTTAGCTGATATCTTGTCTGTACTATCCAGGATCCCATGATGTTCATTTGAAAATATTTCCCAACTAAATTTCTGCCCTGTTTTTGTTCTGCTTATTTTTTTTCCCATTATGACAAACTGCATACCTGGCAGTTCCCTAGTGACTCTCACATCCTCTACATACTGTCATGTGTCCCTGTGTTACTAATGAAAGACGCAAATCAATAGTATATTGCTCCTGTTCATCAAATTCATCAATAAGATTTTGGTATTTTCCTGTCCTCCGCTGCCTTTTAAAATGTTACCAGCTACTGGACTGCTTCACAGACCAAACAGAGAATTTGTAACATGAACTGTTTGATTTCACACAGTATCTCCTCCCTTGGGTTGTTTGTCACCTCTCAGTGCTTGGTTTTTAAAGGGGAACTTTATTGACTTGAGAAAAAAAAAGTGTTCTGTGAATATGGAGGAGGTTTGTATAAGGAACTTACCCTTTACAGTAGCATCAGGTCATCTTTATATTTTAACCCATTAGCAAAATTGGAAATGACAGCAGGTGGAAAAAAACTCAGATTTCAGTAGATTCAATAATGTTTATGAAGTAATTGGGTATAGTATATCATAATAAAAAAATATTCTTATAACTTATAAGAGTACTGTTTTACAACTGCTCTTATAAGAGTAGCTGTAAAACAGCTAACTGATCATCTGCAGAGGAACAGTTTATTTCAAGAGTTTTCAGAATTCATCACAGTACAGAAACAGCATTAGTGAAGGTTACAAATGATCTTCTTACAGCCTCTGACAGTGGACTCGTCTCTGTGCTTGTCCTGTTGGACCTCAGTGCAGCTTTTGATACTGCTGACTAACAGTTTATTACAGAGATTAGAGCATGCTATAGGTATTAAAGATACTGCACTGCAGTGGTTCGAATCATATTTATCTAATAGATTCCAATTTGTTCATGTAAATGGGGAGTCTTCTTCATACACAAAGCTTAACTATGGAGTTCCACAGGGTTCTGTGCTAGGACCAATTTTATTTACGTTATACATGCTCCCCTTGGGCAGTATAAGCTTTATCCATGAAGCCAGATGACACACATCAATTAGTTAAACTGCAAGAATGTCTTATAGACATAAAGGCCTGGATGACCTCTAATTTCCTGCTTCTAAATTCAGGTAAAGCTGAAGTTCTTCTGCTCTGCCCCACAAATCTTAAAAACATGGTGTCAAACCAGATACTTACTCTGCATGGGATTACTTTGGCCTCCAGTAACACTGTGAGAAATCTTGGAATCATTTTTGACCAGGATATGTCCTTCAATGTGCATATTAAGAAAATATATAGGGCTGCTTTTTGCATTTGTGCCATATTTCTAAAATTAGAAACATATTTTCTCAAAGGCTAATTCATTACTTCTAGGCTGGATTATTGCAATTAATTATCAGGCTGTCCTAAAAGCTCCCTGAAAAGCTTTCAGCTGATCCAAAATGCTGAAGATAGAGTACTGACAGGGACTAGAAAGAGAGAGCATATTTCTCCCATATTGGCTTCTCGTCATTGGCTCCCTGTTAAATCTAGAGTAGAATTTAAAATCCTTCTCCTAACATACAAGGTCTTGAATAATCAGGCCCCATCTTATCTCAAAGACCTCATAGTAACATATCACCCCAATAGAGCACTTCGTTCTCAGACTGCTGGCTTACTTGTGGTTCCTAGGATACTTAAAAGTAGAATGGGAGGCAGAGCCTTCAGCTTTCAGGCCCCTCTTCTGTGGAACCAGCTCCCAGCTTGGATTTGGGAGACAGACACCCTCTCTATTTTTAAGATTAGGCTTAAAACTTTCCTTTTTGATCAAGCTTATAGTTAGGGCTGGATCAGATGACCCTGAACCACCCCTTAGTTATGCTGCTATAGGCCTAGGCTGCTGAGGGGGGGTCCCATAATGTACCGTTTCTTCTCATTCACCTTTATTTTAATCTATTTATACTCCATTCTGTATTTAATCATTAATTATTATTAATCTCTGTCTCTTTTCCACAGCATGTCTTTTGTCCCGTCTCTCTCCCCTCAGCCCCAACCGGTCGCAGCAGATGACTGCCCCTCCCTGAACCTGGTTCTACTGGAGGTTTCATCCTGTTAAAAGGGAGGTTTTCCTTCCCACTGTCACCAAATGCTTGCCATAAGGGGTCATTTTGACCGTTGGGTTTCTCTGTATTATTGTAGGGTTTTTAACTACAATACAAAGTGCCTTGAGGTGACTGTTGTGATTTGGCGCTATATAAATAAAATATAATTGAATTGAATAACTCTCTAGAAATTAATCAATCTCATAATAGTGAGATATTAATTTCAGACTAATGTAATTTTAAACATAGAGATTGCTTTTATTAGTTGGATAATATTTTCAAGTCTGAACCATTCATGAATTCAAGAGTCATGACAGAAAAAGCTAAACTTGATTTTGTTTGTGGTTGGGGGTGTCCTGACAGCAGCAGCTCTTCTTTGATAGTTATGGGACAAACCGGAAACCGGACCACTGGAACTTTTGTGAAATAACTGCAAATAACCACTGGAGAAAGTGAGTCCAATCACAAGCACAGATGGTATATAAAAGATGAATGTTGCTTTCAGGTCTGAAGCGTGAAGCCGTTGCAGACGTACCTTAAACCTGCATTTTTTTTAATGGCCAGAAGTTGGTGGCTTCTCTGGCTTAAAAGGACCTGTACAGAAGGCTACAGGAAAACAACATGTTAACTGAGACCTTAGTACAAACTTTCTGGATGAGTTTAAGGTCATTTCATGTTTCACAGAATACACCATGAAGTTCATTTTGCCAGAAAGAGTCAGAAAGAAGGATAACCAATGAAATGCTGTAGGATGGCCCTACCTCGTGATAATTTGCCACAATGTGCTTGGTTTCTTAGTCAGGGCCACCACCACCCCCACTCGCCACATCCAGTTTCAAAACATTATCAACATTTCACCGGGACTTTCCAACATTCATTGGTTATGTAATTTCTATGCCCTTAAAAGGAACAACATGGTACTGCACAGGTTCTGTGTTGATACTATTCAGAGCTTTGTAGACATATGCTTATTTTTTGTAACAATCTTCAACCACTTGGCAACAAGTATCAACAACAACCAAGCAGCAAGGCTGAAAAGTGAAGCCAACAAGGAAGTACTACAAACTGCAGTTTGTTTAATGTCCACTTGAGGCTGGCTCCAAAAGCAAGTTAAAGCCCATAGAGTCTTATGTTAAAATATCTAACTTTACAGCATTAAAGAGCATTTTTACAGCTTGGGGCAAAAAATAGATTCAATCTCTATGGAAAGTTTCTCTGGAGGTCTAGGAGAGTCCTGCACATTGAAATAAAGCATTTCGTGATTTAATAATGAATTGTGCAATAAAATACGCCTTAGTAAATTACTTTTAAATTTATTTTATTTATTTAGACCAGTGATTCCCAAAGTGTGGGCTACTGCAAGTGGATTAAAACTGTTAATAGGAGGTTGTTAGTTTGTAATATTACACAGACCTATATTTACTGCTCTTGTATTGAAGTTTGCATCCCAGTGGGCCACATATTGGCATTAGCACTTTACTGGTTAACACTGTCTGGGTACCATTAGCAATTTATAGCTAACAGCAAGTTTTGTGAATACAAATTTCAAGGAAATACATCATTTTCTCTTGCATTTTAATTAAAGTGAAGATTTAAGGTTGGGTGGGCCCCATGGAATTTTCTGGTTTTAAGTGGGCCACAGCCCTTTTGACTTTGGGGATGGATGATTTAGATATTAACCCTTTAACATCAAGTGTATCATTGACTCTTAGGCTACATTTTGCTCCAGTTTTTTAATTTATCAGTGAGAGAACAATCATCATCATCTGAATAATAATCCATCCATCCATTTGCTTCCACTTATTCTGTTCAGGGTTGTGGGGGGGCTGGAGCCTGTCCTAGCTGACATAGGGTGAGAGGCAGGGTACACCCTGTACAGGTCACCAACCTGTCGCAGGGCTAACACAGAAACAACCTTTCACACTCACATGTATGCTCTTATTCACACCTATGGGCAATTTAGAGTAGCCAGTTAACCTAACCCCAGTAAGTGCATGTCTCTAGACTGTGGGAGGAAACCCACACAAGAACGGGGAGAACATGCAAACTCCACACAGAAAGAGGGAGAGGCCTGGGCCAAGGTGGAATCTAACCCAGACCTTCTAGATGTTATTCTATCTGTGAGGCATGCTGCCCTGAATAATAATCATAATAACAATCTAAGGACTCACAATGATCACCACATTTCTGGAGGGTGATAGTTGAAACTACTGGAATGGACACGAGTGAATGAACAAAGTGGAAAAACTGAAGGGACAAACATTTTTGCACCCGAAAAAAAATGACCACAACAAAGACCGAAGACCCATTGGGGGGAAAAGTCCCAGGATTTTCTATTTTCTCTCAGAGGTCACAGGCTCTTTGGTGCAGATTTGAAATGCATTCTGATGAAAATGTGGATTACATGAATTTAAAAAAAACTGTAAAATTCTAAGTGTTTCTGTTGCAATTGCTTAGTAGTTTAACACAAGATGCAGAAACAGGAAAAATTAGTGTGCACCCCTGAAAAATATTTCTTTGACATTTTTTGTTTTGTTGTTCTTTTGGTGGATGAGTTTTTAAATGCTTTGAAATTTCTTGTCCACATGACGAATTCTGTTGAAGTGTAAACAGAAGAAGAAGATGTTATAATTTATAAAACACCAGTATCACCTCTGTATTGATGGATTTACTGAAAAACCTGCTGAGACGCATGTGGCTGAAACAGAAAAAAGTGTCAGTAGCTGTCACTGCAAAGCTCCACCTCTGCCAATTCCACATGTAGACAACCCCAAAATGAAGCAGTGTGCTACTGGACTCAGATTATTGAGAGTGACTTCAGCTCTGGTAAGATTTATTAAAAAATTATTTTGCAAATACAAGAAACTACAAGACTTAACAAATCAGAGAAGTTTGGAACATATTTTTATATTATTTACATTTCATTTTATGTTTGTGAAAGCATGTGGTTTATTTATGCATGCATGCATGCTTGTGACCAAAGAAATGTACAGTTATGAGTATCATGAAATAAAAATAATACAGTTTATAAAAAGAAACACATAATGGGCAAAAAATACAGCTACAAAAGGTGTTAAATACTTCAAAACCTTTCATATTTTCATGTAAACTCGGAAATTAAAAAAAGCTTTGTGAAATCAAGAAGTTCTGACTGTAAAATAAAGGAAAAATATTTCATATTGTGAGCAGGATTTGCAAGAAGACTGATGTATGTTAATGGAATTGACAATGACTCTTCACCAAAATGTCAAATTTCCTTGAGTTGTAACCTTTAATTTAAGAAGCGTTCAGATGCTTCAGTTATGATTTGTTCAATATTGAAGTGAAAGTTAGAGTGGGAAACATGGCATCAAAGTGTCAAAAGTCAAATTTTTAATATGAGCAAAAAAGAGCTTTCTCAAAGCCAAATCACAGTTAGACTGAAGGTAGGTAAGAGGAAAGTGTATGAAGCTGTAAAACTCTTTGTAGCAACTGAATAAATTGTATCAAATGCAGGATCACGCCTGCATTCACCAAAGGTGAGCTCACTATCAGAAGATCAACACATTAAACTTTGTTTAGTGAAAGATAGAAAAGTAACTTAATCACAGATATAAATTTGATTCAAAAACTAACAGAAGATGCCAGTCCAAAAGTCCTGTCATCAGATGGTTGTGCTCTCAAAGGATGAGGAATATCTTTAAAAGCCTGCTTAAAAGGCTTAAATGAGAATAAATTTCTTATGGTGATGATGACGTCCCAACATTTTACACTCACCAAGAAGAAACAGCACTCTATTCTTCAAATACATGTTTCACCCTCTGGTTTGTGTATTTGTATTTTTATATCTTTTTTTCAATGTAGTACACATTTGTAACACCGGTAAAGAATCTTTCCAAAAAATTCTGCATCCTGATTTGTATCAACTTCAAAAATGAATGACTCATCTTTCACTAATACTGCAAACAGACAGACACAACTTTCACATTAGATACTTCTACCAAGGAAGACCAAAGAAAACCAACATTCAAACACAAAAGACTGTCATGTCACCTGACTTCAGCCGCACTGTACATTGACCCTTTTTGGAAAATTGTCACATCATCCTGGGATAACATCACCAGCTTCTGGAGTCCATGCAGCACTTCATTTATTATTACAGTGTACAGGTTAGTGCAATTTAAAATGCTCAGACAGGATAGCAGGAAAGCTGATAGTAAGATATTACAACACAGTTAATAAACCTTTTTGAGCCTGATGCATACAGGAAATAAGAGCATGTTTCTTGTAGGTAATATAGATTGAAAAAAAAGTAGAAGTAGAGTGTCATACTCAAACAGGAAGTTCCAAACCCTATCAGCATGGGTAACAAACAAGGAGACTCTGTTTCAGCATCTTGAACTGCGCTGTGACTAAAAAGAGGCATATCTGCAGCTAGGGGTATGTTCATTTTATTCATCAATATTTGTTATGCATTCAGCATTATTAATAAATAATAAATGCAACAGGAAAGCAATAATATAGATACGATTCAGTAAGATAAGAGAATGAAAAAAATGAAGAACAATTAAAGAAGAAATATTAATGAAGTGTAATGAGGTCATTGCATTACATACAAAACATATAACAGCTGTTAAGTATAATACTCTGATTTACTAAAGTGAATTATTTGACTGCTTTCAAGGTGGACTGAGTTGCCATATAGTTTTAACACAGTAAAATGTCAGGAAGCCTCATTTTGGGAATGCGTTATGATGGATACATCAGCATGTGTATTTAGTATTTGTGTGCATTCACAAATGTAAGAATAACACACACATCTCACTTCGGAAACAGCACCGACAGCATTTTTCTCCATGAGCTTTCTCTTCTTGGGCAATTGATGGGTTGATTTAGGAGCCTGAAACGACTAAATTTAGACCAGATGGTGGAGCAGAACCAACGTAGTGGAACCAACAAGTTGATCATACTAGTAGTAGGTAAAGAGGAGTGCATGGAGCTAAATGGCTAAAGACCTTCAAAACTCGTCCTTTAGGCTTTGTTTTTTTTTGTTTGTTTGTTTTTACAGTAAAGCTAATACTTCTTCTGCATGATGCTTGCTGATGAAGGATTTACCACAGCACACAATACTTTGGTGGCACTTGTTTACAACAACAACAACAATCGCACAATCACCCAATGAGGGTAGGAACGCTTCAATATATGAGACGTTCTCCAGTGGAGTTCTGTGGTTATCTGATAGATTAGCCATCAGCATTCCTAAACTGAATGTGTGCAATACACAGACACAGATATATGCAAATTAGTGCAAGTAACTTACTGCTGGTTTCATTTTTCAGTCCCAAAAGCTGCCATGTGACTGAAAGCCCATTATGTTATTTTCCCACAGGTCTAAGAAACTAGAAGGTGCTGGAGAAGATGTCTGGGGAGGTTCCTTCTCAGCTTGGGAATAGCAGCAATGCCTCTGGCCTTTGCCTGGCAGAGAGCCAGCATGTGTCTGTCACTGTCCTGCTTTGCCTGGTCTTCTTCATTGGCTTCCTCCTAAACACTTTCAGCCTCTGGGTCTTCTGCTGCCGGTTGTCCTGTTGGACGTCCGGAACCATGCTACAGTTCCACCTAGCCCTTAGTGATGCAATTGCCACGCCTGTCACTCCCATGATGGCAGTGTACTTTGCTATGGGTAACAACTGGCCATTTGGTCAGTTCCTGTGTCAAGTCAAGATTGCCCTGCTGAGTTCACATTTCTATGGCAGCACCATTTTCCTCACTCTCATCAGCGTCCATCGGTATGCAGCTGTTGTGCACTTCAACAGAAGCTCTTGTATAAAACGAAAGGAGTTTGTGAGAAAGCTCTGTGTTGGAGTTTGGTCTGTGCTACTGATCCAGTCTCTGATCTTTGCTTTCACTCTTCCTACCACTAAAGAGGGGAGTAACAGTCAATGTCTCTCCATTCATCAAACCAAACTGACAGAATCGTACTTTGTCATTAATTTTATCCTGTTTGTCTTTGGGTTTTTACTCCCATTCTTTGTGTCTGCTGTGTGCTATGGTCGTCTAGCAAACACCTTAACTCGCCTCAACATTAGCACAGCTAAAGGTCTGAAAGTCAAAGTGAAATCTCAGAGGATGATAGGTGTGTGTTTGGTCATATTTGGATTGTGTTTCCTGCCTCTGAATGTGGTACGAACTCTAGGAGTCATATTAAAAAAATATTACCCTCAACAATGCCGTGTTCTCCTGCAGATTGAAACAGCATACTACACAACCTGGATTTTAGCGGGAGTGAACAGCTGCCTGGATCCATTGTTGTACTGCTTTGGTTCACAAAATTTTCGTGGTGCCTTCCAGTCTTTCAGAATTGGGCAGGGAGACATTCAGAACAGAAGTGAATCAGAAATGACTGCAAATTACTAACATGTGTTCATGGATATGACTGGCATTTGAATCTCGGACTCAAACTATGTTTGAAAAGTCTGTTTAGTTAAAAACTATAGACTTTATTATTAGTTGGTTGGTTTCTTGAGAGTGAACATTTCTCTGCATACTCTATAGACCCTAAATAATAAAAGATACCATATAGTACCAATCATCTACCACTGAGCTGTTATTTCATAACTATTTTACACACAAAACTACTGTATCTCTTTTGTGAATGATACATCTTAACTTTCTCTCTTTTTTTTCTATCAGTGCCTCTGATCCCTGAACCTACCCTGTCTCTTTTACATTTTATTTATCTATTACTAAACTGTGGTGATAAATTGATTGCTGCCAGTAATGTTCAAGAGGTAATGGATCGGCTGGCTGCCACATTTATGAACTGCAATGGTTACCAGCAGGGGGGAAATGTTAGTAAAAGTACAAACTGTAAAATAGACAATTTTTCACAGCTTATACTTTTGATAGCATGAAAACAGAGGAAATTTCATTCATATTGCTCCAACAAAGCCATGGCAGTGAACCATTCTGTACTGTATGAGATTCTGGAATGACCTCATCTAATCAGAAAGACAGTATTTTCAATATTATAAGTGCGCCTCTGTGTTTTCTGCCATGACATGCCAAACTGTAAGCAAGAAAACCATGTCATGTGTTGTCACACCACACTCCAAGTTTCACATCCAGACTCCAGCCTGTGATTAGACCACAAAAGGACTTTGGTTAAGCTATATATATATATATATATATATATATATATATATATATATATATATATATATATATATATATATATATATATATATATATATAGTGTGTGTGTGTGTGTGTGTGTGTGTGTGTGTGTGTGTGTGTGTGTGTGTGCATGCACAAAATAAATAAATGTATTCTGTGTGTACTCTGCTTTGAAGCCTAACAGTGTATCACCCACTGGGCATCATTAATATCTGTATCAAACACCATACTTCCTTAAATATGTCACTAAATGCTCATGTTGTTTGAGAAAAGCCATAAAATCACCAAATTGAGTAGGATTCAGACATTTGTGTGGTGTGGAGTGCATTATGTTTAATCCATCCATCATATTCGAAAAAATCTGAAACCTATCAGCACAGTGACACCTGCTGGCCAATTTGGTTATTGCCACGTCTGGGTAATGCTGCTCGATGAAACAATGACACAGACGCGCCCTGCACAAGTCCAAACAAAGCTCCTGATTATACCTGAATATCAATAATTATTATCAGCACATGTTTTGGAGAAACAAGGAGACTGTTAAACAAGTGAGCTGCAGTGAACAACAACAAACACTATTTTCTCTCTGTTTACATTTGTGAGGCTGTTTTAGGTGCTTAGTAATTCAGTGGAACACACAATAAACTAATTTATAAAATATAAAATACTGAAAAAAGATGCTGTGTTTATTGTGGTAACCACACAGCTGTCTTTGGGCTCAGTCGGCTTTGTTTCTTGCCAGCCCTGGAACAAATAATTATTAGCTTGGATAATTTTGGTTGGCTTTTAAGCTTTCTGGGAGTTCGTGTCATCAGGTTTTCACATTGTTAAACAAAGCTAGAAGCTGGTGTAGCCTCTGGCTTTATTTTCTATTCATTCAAAAATAAATCATTTTCCTTATTTAAAATAAAGGTTAAAATTAAGTTTTCATGTGCTCATTCTGGCCAGTCTCAACAGTCATTTTCAAATCTTCCCGCTGACCAATACAAACATTGTTTGTGAAATATTTATACCGGAAGCCGCAGTGGGGATCAAAAAGAAAAAGAAAAAAACCTCAATTGTCATGAAAATTGTTAAGAAATAGTTTAGCTGGATGTGGTTTTTCTTGATTTAAAACAAATGTATATATTTACAGCAGGAACGTCCTGCTGTGCAGTGTGCATGCCGTGCATACAAATTCATACAATATGGTAACGAAAAATTTAAATACCGATGTCACCAGTAAATTATTGCAGTGCGATCTCAGTTTAATTATTTGGTTCATCACTTCTGCAGCGATCATGGTGACCAACATGATTGAAGAGGACGCTGAGCGGAGGGTGGGTGCAGGTCAGACTTAGGGAAGTTCCTCTAATGTCATAAACAGATGTCATTCAGCGTGCGAAGAAACAAATGGATGATTTTCAGCTCTCACAGTCATCTGTCCCAGCGTGTGAGTTCGTTGCTCCACTTTTGCACCGTAGGAAATGTTTCTCCTGTTTGTAAGTGGATCGCCTATATCGTTCTTCACAGTGCACAGAAACAATGAGTTATACGTGCGTGTTTCTGCTTGGATTAAATAGAAGCGTTGGTATAAAAAAAATAATCAATTCAAGCAATTGCAAGGCCCAGCTCAAAAAAAAAAGACAGGTTCATTAAATTAAAAAAAAAGAAAGAAAAAAACAAATGAATCATGGCGTATTGGCCACCTGGAAACAGCGGGAGTGAAACGCACCAAAGCCTCGCTTAGCCACAGTCACGTGATGTGGGTGTTTTGAAGCAGGTTTCGGAGCAGTGTTTCCAAACACCTGTGCATCCGAAGCTTGATAAAGTGTCAAAACTTCAGTATAGGGCTTCCCATCCCTACTGGAGACTGAAGAAATTTAGAAAAATTATCTGTCTGAGTTGCTGTCTATGTCTGAGTTACTGCTAAGGCTTTTATGTTTGTGCCTGTTCGTTTATCGAACAGGAATGAGACAAAACAACGGAATAAGGAGTTCAATTATTAAATTTAATTAAGTCATTTTCAAACAGTTTTACAGATTAATCTGGGTGAAATACCGCATGCCTCATTCAGTGAGACTGGATGGTGCATGAAGTACCCACATTTTGTCTTTTCAGTCACAGTTTCATATAGTCACAGCATATCAGTCTTGGTTACGTCATTATACAGAACAAGAATTGTGGAAAACAACAGCTGGGTGTCTGAATGACCTCGAAGTCTCCTGTTCTATCATTGTGTGAGCAAACAGTAACATATCAGTTATAATAATAATAATAATAATTTGCCTTTTATTTATTAAACATGTGAATTACATCCCTTCAGGGTCAAATCCAGTTCCAGTCGATGAAGCTCTTACTGCAAAAAATAAAAGAAATGATGAGTGGATCAGTGCACAGGTAATAGTTAAGTATTCAGTCAGCATCCAGCACATCGTGCTCATATTCAAAGCCATGGATGTTCAGACCACTTGTCAGCCACTTATCATTGGAGGTGCACTCTACACCCCTTTAGACAAGAGCTGTTCACATATGGCAGTCATCCTGGTTAGTTCCTGTGAAAGGCGCATAATGTCTCAGGTGTGACCTCTCAGGTACCAGTGGAAAAGTCCTGTAAAAAGTTCAAATTTTTCCCTGTCCATTAACTAATACTGCAGGCCTTGTGGGTCAATTTTAAAATTTGCACAAATAACTAAGACGGAAAATCAAAGTGCCCATAAATATTTTAAAGATCTATTTATTCAGTGGCTTTTATTTTGCAAATCTTTTATTTTGTTTATCATGCTGAGAATTATCTTACAGTTTTAATATACCAGTAATTTACTAATCTACCAACAAGTGGATTCAATCCACCAAAAATGAACCTGTTTTAATGCACCTAGAGTTAATTGTCAAATTAAGCAAAAATCAGAAAACAAATATTAAGCTTCTGTCTGTCTGTGAGTGTAAGCTGTTCCTTCATTGCAGCATGTGGTTTTTTTTCTCTCTGTGTCTGCAAGGTCAGTCAGTTTCAGCTGTCTCATTTGTTTTCAATTATAAAGTTAACTCTTGCATTTTGGGCTTAAAGTCATCAGGAAATTCAAAATACAAATTAATGTCCTTAAATTAAATTTTGACACACTTTCTATGTAAGCTAAAATGGAACAAGAAGAACACAAGAAAACAAACAACAAAACATGGGATAAAACTCAAAAATATCTAAAAATGATCATTTTAAAGTTCTTCCAATTTTAAATAACTCATGGTTAACCTGTAAAATACCTGTAAAATTACAGTTCAAATCTGACTCCATTGTATGTGAAAATCTGGGCAAATAAAATATCTTAAAAAGGATCAACAATCAAAATCATTTCAAAGCACTGAAAATTATATTTATTCTATAAGGGTCTGTACCCAAAAAAGCATACCTATAGCAGATAAAATGTAGCTTACCTCAGTTTGCTAACCTGTGAAGGGGAGAAGCCATGGTAATGTTTAGGCATGCCTTCAAAATAAGATACACCTCAAAAGCATGCATACAGTAGAAATCACCTCAGTCGGGTTCAAATGTTCCATGGAATTTCATCCAATGTAAAAATAAAAAATCTGTCATAAGTGTAAATCAGATACAATCTGTTTCTTCAAAATATCTGGCAGTTTGTGGTCTAATATCAAATTTAGCTGCAATTGCTTCTGCTTCATCTCTGGATTTGCTTCTGGAAATTTTGTAATCTCATATGTAAGAATTTGTAGCTTACGCTTGCCACCTGTGCTTGCCGTAATTGTCTCCGTTGAAATGGACTGATATAGACACTAAAGGATCTCCAGGCATTCTTAGTGTGTGTAGTTGTGCATGAACAAGCCAATGCATGGAAATGGGTGGATGTGAGCTGAGGAGGGCTTTTAGCACTAAAGTCATCTGACTTATGGATCACAACTAATTGAAAATGTATTACAAGGGGGGTCGATTTGTCATCCGAGCTAGGTGATTATCCGACTGATTTAGGTAATAATTTTACTGGAATTAATGTCAGGAAAAATCGACACCTGTGGATGCCATCCAAGCAGAGCAAAAATCTGATTTGTGCAACTTTGAATTAGGCGATTTTAAAAAATTGTAAATGGAGTAGTTCTTATATGACGTTTTTCTACTCTTGTTGAGCACTCAAATATTTAAACAAGTGTCACGTAGGTCAACCAAACTAATGTATTTCATTAGACAGATATGGGAACAGCGACGCTTGTGGGTTTAATTTTAGCAGTGACTATCACGTGACTGAGACAAGCATCTTGACACACGTCAAGAGAGAGTGATATACGGATGTAACGGAGAGAATCCGCCAACATCGTTCAGCCTCAGATAAGTAAAATGGAAATAATGTGTAGTCTAATATTTAGTCTTTAAGCGTGGCCCTGTACCAAACAACCCATGGCCTGGTACCAGTCCGGGGCCCGGGGGTTGGGGACCTTTGTTCTAGTAGACTTTCAGCGAGTACTTCACATAGTCTTGGTAGTCGGGGTCGAATGGGTCCAGTTTTCCTTCTTAGCCATGATTTAAAAAAACTGGTTTCTTCAGAAACCAACAGTTCAATAATCTGCTGCTATAACCTGTGAGTATACACAACACCTTACTACTCTGTGATCAATGCTACGTCAGTGCCAACGCATTCAACCTCCCCTCTACACTTTCACTTGGCACTTGGTTACTCTACATCATCCATGCCATGTTGTGTCAAGAATTCTATCATAAACTGGTCATTTTAAAACACCCTTGTGGTTTTGTTAATAGGCTTCAACCAACTGACCCCCCCCCCCCCCGTCCAATAGCACCAGCCTGTGTGAGTCGTCACTCTCATTTAAATACAAAAGAAGGTGATGAGTTTCCTTGAAAATTTGATTCAAACACACAGGCTACTGACTATAACACTACCCAGTCATACATAAAGTGCTAATGCCACTATGTGACCCATGTGCCACTGGGAAACAAACTTCAATACAAGACCAGTAAATTTAGGTCAAAGTAATAAGTAATATCACAAACTAACCACCTTCTATTACAAGTTTTAATTCACTTTTTATATAAATAAACACATTTATATAAATATCTAACTATGCATACAGTATTTGTGAGTAATTCCTAACTGAATTTCTGTTATTACCGGTTGTGTGGTAATAAAAAAGTGTGACATTTAACACTGAGTCCTAACCAACTGGTTTGATGGTGTGTGTGTGTTATATGAGTTCCCAGAAGACTCAGAGTTGACTCGCTTAAAAAGATTTAAATGACAGTGAGTTTTACTCTAACTAATGAAATAGAGGAAATGCAAGGTGGACTTAAAGGAGCCTCTCTCAGAAATCAGGTTCTTCCACAGGTTAAATCTGCAAGGATCCACAGACAGATGATTAATTTATGGGGCCAAATAGCTTATCAGGTGGAAACTTAACTAGATTCCCTCAGCTCATCTGAGCAGCAGGGGAGAAACTGAGGGCAGAGGACAAGTGGGACCATAACAGCGTGTGTTGTAGAGGTTCCTTCTTCTGATGATGAGAGCTGCAACATAGGTGTGGTTTAAGGAGACGAAGAAAGAGAAACCATGATGATGATAAATTCAGTGTTATCCAATGAAATGTTGAAATTCCCTTCATGTACAAAGTTGATGCATTTGATGTAATTTAAGCCTTAACAAATCCATCTTTTGATTGGAAAAGAAAGTGAACTGACTTCAAACAGATTTGACTTTTGGGATAAAGGTCACTGGTACAGTTCCAGCCAGAGATACAAATCCATTGTGTCAGGAAGAGTATCTGGCATAAGACTGTGAAAAAATGCAGAGCTAACCGCTGTGAAAACCCTTTGTGACATGCAGCCAAAAGTAACTACCTAACATTAAATTTGACTTCTGATTCTTAGAGGGATTTTTTAATGAACCGGTAATCAGTTTAATTAAAGTTAATTTAGATAATATTTCAAATTGACATCAATCCATTCATTTTAAACCCCTTATCAAACATGGGTTGAGGGGCAGGGGCTGGACTCTATCCCAGCTGTTATAGGATGAGAGGCAAGACAGGTCAACAGTCTGTCACAATTCAAAGTAACAATGGTGTTTTGGGTGTGTGGACATTTTCAGGGTTCGCATAATAGCGAACAAAGAACCAAGAGGAAATTACAACCTTTAGAAACTTTTACTTAATTTATGCTAAGAGATTATAACTTAGATATTAATACAAATTTATCACCTTAAAAAAAAATTCCTTCGTGAATTTTCCTTCCTGCGTCACGAAAACGGGGCGGGGCAGATGTGGCGTTTTCGTTTGTGCGCACAGGTGATTTGTAGTCGTGTCGGTGTGGATCGGGGGAGAAAATGGGAAAGCTTCAGGAGTTTGAGATCGCGTTCGAGCAAAACAAAGTGGTGTACAGTCCGGGAGAGTCCATCTCTGGAACCGTCACAATCAAACTGGGCCAGCCGCTGCAATGTAAAGGTAAGAGCCAACTGCGCTCGCCAGGTGGGAAAACACCGACCTCGCCAAACAAGGAAGTCAGGTAACTTGGCCATGGTTACACGAGTCGTAATTCCTACACTCACACTTAACTTTGGAAATAAATTCTCATATTTGAAGATAGCTCAGAGGTTGAGAAGACAGCTGGCGGTATTCTGTGTCTGTGGTTCTAATGGCTTAAATGGGACCCCTCATCGGTCGTTTACCGCAGTGCAGTGTTCCTGTAGTCCTACACACCGAGGGATTTGTTTTTCTTAATGAGGCCTAAGTGGAAATTCGCAGTTTTTTTTTTTGAAACACTTGTTCAGTGTGCTTTCTCACAGTTTGGAGAACTTGTCAAAGCATTAACCTACATTTCATTAAATTACAACAAAATGCATTTATTTTGGAGCTTTGTAGACATTCTAGTTTAATTGGTTTTGATTATATCTTCAACATAGTTAATGCTTAATGTAAGGCACAGTTTCTCAGAACAAACTTCCTCGTGAGTCATCTCTTTCTCATCTTTATAAAGTTGGAGTTATCAGCATTCTTTTATGGTAAAGGCTAGTTTAAATTTAGTCTAAAGTAATAAGATAAGCTATAGGGATAAACTAAAGGGAAACACCGAAATTGGAGGTGCTTTTCTTTTTTCCTTTTGTGTTATTTTTTTTATTTGTGTTTTGTTTTGTTTTTTAGTTGAACTTGAGAGTGTCCTTTCACACTGTCTGCAATCCACATTTCAACTTTTTTGTATTCTGAATTTACCCCAAACTGAATATGCTGATTCAAAGATAAACTCGCGTTAGCCTTTAATAATTATTTTTGATTATGAAGCTTATTCCAGACTAAATGGTCATGAATCTTCAAAAAAGAGAGAGAAAAAAAATTCTTAGGGGCAAAGGATTTATTTTTATTTATTTATTTTAATCTGTGCTTCAAAATATTTTTCTGCAGGTGCTAAGGGGGGGCTAAGCATTTTACTGAGGGTTCTGTTAAGGATCAATTGTTCTTTCAGTTCTCAACACACACAGACATAAGCTATTTTCTTGGGGGTGCTATGACTTTTCCAGGGGGAGCTATAGCACCCCTTAGCGCCGCCACTGTATGGGGACATCTACTATCACACAATAATAGCATGTCCTGTTTTACCTAGGATATGAAAATGTTACAGCCACAAAGATTGAAGTATAATGATTGAAAGTAAAAATGGGAATAACATCATGAAACAGTTCAAATTTATTTTATTACCATGTTCAAAGACATGCAGGAACAATTGTGGCAGGAGCATTTTTCTTCTGACTGTGTCAATGACCCCTTGACCACTGTCACATAAAAATACACACAGACATGGCATGTATAGTTATACAGTTTGAAGATTAATAACTACATTTTTCCTTGGTTTGACTCACCCTGGTGGATCTAAAATCCATCTCAATACAGTTGTGGCCAAAAATTTTGGCAGTGGGACTACTTCCAAAACAACATTTTATTTATTTGGAAAGAAAATCTTTTGAAGCTTATGAAATCATTGTGATTGTTTTTCACTATATCATAGAAACATATTTAAAAAATGGTTAATCAGTGTTTCAGTTTAGTGGGTTACAAATTTTCTCATCTCTTTTGTCTTTTTTTTTTTTCTCCCCATCTAAATATTTTGGGGTTTGGACTATTGGTGTCACACAACAAGTCATCTGAATGCACCAAAATAGGGTTTGGCATTTTTTTGTTTGTTTATACTAATGTTGTAAATCTAAAAAGAGTAAATCTGAATCAGTTGAAAACATAGTCCACTGCATCAAGGCTGGGGTTGCAACAGTATGAGATTTTCACGGTATGATAATCATCTCCAAAAATATTACAGTATTATGGTTATCGTGGTATCACCATATTTCACATATATTATTATAAATTACTCTGACCCTTAAAGAAATGACAAAAAAAAGCTATACACCTCCTGATTTTATTTATATATATATATATATATATATATATATATATATATACATACAGGGGTTGGACAATGAAACTGAAACACCTGGTTTTAGACCACAATAATTTATTAGTATGGTGTAGGGCCTCCTTTTGCGGCCAATACAGCGTCAGTTCGTCTTGGGAATGACATATACAAGTCCTGCACAGTGGTCAGAGGGATTTTAAGCCATTCTTCTTGCAGGATAGTGGCCAGGTCACGACGTGATGCTGGTGGAGGAAAACGTTTCCTGAATCGCTCCTCCAAAACACCCCAAAGTGGCTCAATAATATTTAGATCTTGTGACTGTGCAGGCCATGGGAGATGTTGAACTTCACTTTCATGTTCATCAAACCAATCTTTCACCAGTCTTGCTGTGTGTATTGGTGCATTGTCATCCTGATACACGACACCGCCTTCAGGATACAATGTTTGAACCGTTGGATGCACATGGTCCTCCAGAATGGTTCGGGAGTCCTTGGCAGCCCATCTAGCACAAGTATTGGGCCAAGGGAATGCCATGATATGGCAGCCCAAACCATCACTGATCCACCCCCATGCTTCACTCTGGGCATGCAACAGTCTGGGTGGTACGCTTCTTTGGGCCTTCTCCACACCGTAACTCTCCCGGATGTGGGGAAAACAGTAAAGGTGGACTCATCAGAGAACAATACATGTTTCACATTGTCCACAGCCCAAGATTTGCGCTCCTTGCACCATTGAAACCGACGTTTGGCATTGGCACGAGTGACCAAAGGTTTGGCTATAGCAGCCCGGCCGTGTATATTGACCCTGTGGAGCTCCCGACGGACAGTTTTGGTGGAAACAGGAGAGTTGAGGTGCACATTTAATTCTGCCGTGATTTGGGCAGCTGTGGTTTGATGTTTTTTGGATACAATCCGGGTTAGCACCCGAACATCCCTTTCAGACAGCTTCCTCTTGCGTCCACAGTTAATCCTGTTGGATGTGGTTCGTCCTTCTTGGTGGTATGCTGACATTACCCTGGATACCGTGGCTCTTGATACGTCACAAAGACTTGCTGTCTTGGTCACAGATGCGCCAGCAAGACGTGCACCAACAATTTGTCTTCTTTTGAACTCTGGTATGTCACCCATAATGTTGTGTGCATTGCAATATTTTGAGCAAAACTGTGCTCTTACCCTGCTAATTGAACCTTCACACTCTGCTCTTACTGGTGCAATGTGCAATTAATGAAGATTGGCCACCAGGCTGGTCCAATTTAGCCATGAAACCTCCCACACTAAAATGACAGGTGTTTCAGTTTCATTGTCCAACGAAATGTCCTCCAAAGAAATGCCACCCCACACCATTACTGACCCACTGCCAAACCGGTCATGCTGAAGGATGTTGCAGGCAGCAGATCGCTCTCCACGGCGTCTCCAGACTCTGTCACGTCTGTCACATGTGCTCAGTGTGAACCTGCTTTCATCTGTGAAGAGCACAGGGCGCCAGTGTGTGTGTATGTGTGTGTGTGTGTGTGTATATATATATATATATATATATATATATATATATATATATGTGTGTGTGTGTGTGTGTGTATGTACTCTTAGAATTAAACATCCTGCATTTAAAATGTTCAGTAAAATTATCACCATAAAAACATATTTAATATCTGAGAAACTGAGCCTGGGTCAGTGTCTGATCAACTACTGTTGACTGCTTTATAACACGCGCTGCTAAGTTACTGGGAAATAAGCAGATGCTGCAGACAGAGGGGATTATTTCTGACATGATCCTCATAATACAGATTTCACTCTTAAGGCTTTCATGCCGAGCCTGATTTTAAGGGATGAAAAATAGACATGCCAAAGTTTTAAAATGAACGTACGTAAATTTGCCATCTTTCACATTAAGTCAGGAAAGGCCCTTAACACGGACATGCGCGTGGATGGACAGCACGCGCTTCACGGCCACAGGCACCAGCGTGTTTATAGTTCGGATGACTCAGCACTTTTGCTGGTGGGTTAGCGTGTGGACCGAGCATGAGGAAAGTAAGTATTCCCTCCTTTAGCGGCCACTTTTCTTCCAAACTGTTTGCAAACGGGATACCCATCCTCACATACGTTTGGTGGGTATCCGAAGTAGTCACACAGTGCTGATTGTAGTTTAGATTTTTTTTAGGAGGATGGTGACTGGTTAAATCCGTCGCCATTTTCACCGCTGTGTGCCTGAGAGCGGCGCCACCGACCAAGGGGCAACCGACCAAGGGGCAACCGAGACGGAGCGGAGCTGCGCAAGCGTGTGCGAGATTCTCAACTGGCTTGCCTTTTTCCCTTATTACCGATAATAAACAAACACCCACGGTATGATAAAATCCATTTTAACACAATGGTATACCTTGAAACCGGTTACCGCTGCAACCCTAATCAAGGCCATCATCAGAGTGCAGACTGAAAGTAAAGAAGCTAAAAATAGGAAAAAGGAACGTGGAACAGGAAAAGTGAATATCATTGCACTTCATAGGAACACCTCATCTGTCTTAATGCCCTTGTTTTGATGTTTAAGATTTCAAAGGTTTTACTATGCCAGTAAGGGAAATGAAGGGAACAAATTTGAATGCACTGTTGTGAGGAAAAAGGGAATATTTATACATTAAAATTCTGACGTTGTCTTTGCCTTCATTTGAACTTCAAAGACCGTGACAGAAACAAAGGCTTACTCTGCATGTGAAATGAAATGCACATTTCCCAGAGGTTTCAGGTATTTTTAATATAGTTTCAAGTGGGAAGAATTAGTTTATTCTCTCTCTTTGTCTGCCAATCTACTGAGACCAGCTTCTTTGTGTTTGGGAGTGTTACTTTGAATGCCTGCAAGGCCTCCGGTCTGTTTACATTCTTTTTCAGGTAAAGCTGGTCAGACTGTCAGCTCCAGCTCTCTCATGCTACATGCTACAGCCTTAATAACTAATGGAGTGGGAAAATATTGAAACTGAAATAAATATATCTTAGTTTCACATATCACTGTTCACAACAGCAAGTTTATTAAAAGACCTGTAAACAACTTTTCAAATTTTTAGACTGAGGTTAAAGGTTTTGTTTAATATTGTAAACATTTTCAGTGCTATTCATGCTTCTCTTATGATATCATTATTATAAGAATGTAAGAATGTACACATGGACCACAACACAAAGCTTTCTTAATAGACTGCTTTTTATATAGCACTTTTCTACTCTGCTTGGGCACCCAAAGCACTTTGTACAACATGACACATTAATTTATTTACACAAGTATTTTTTTTGTACACTTTAGCACTTTCTAATTAACAGTTACATATTCAGAGAGCAACTAGGGGTTTAGTATCTACCCCAAGGATAGTTTGGCATGAAGACTGGAGCATCCAGGGATGGAACCACCAACCTTCTGATTAGTATGCGACCTGCTCTAACTCTGCTCTACCCAACCATTACATGCTGTTGCACATATTATATATTTCTGGAGCAGAATACCATCCAATATGTCAACTAACAGATCCAGTGAGGAAATGACTGATTATGAAATGTTTCTTGCTGTGGCTACTGACAAATGTCTCTGTAGTTAAATCTCTGTATTTTCTTATCTGCAGCTATCAAAGTGAACTGCAATGGCTTCTGTGGCATCACCAATAAGGTCAATGACACAGCATGGATGACAGAAGAGCAGTACTTCAGCACCACAGTCTCTGTGGCAGATAAAGGTACACTGCCAAACAGTTCCAATGCTAATTACAAACCACAAGAATTAGAATATACAAACGTCGCATTTTAGATTCAATGGTCACAAAATACTTCTTTGTGAGGTTTTTGTGATAAACTGTGATAAATTTATCTCATCTATTAATTGCATCACTTTGAAACTGGTTTATGTGAAGACTGCAGACTTTCATTTCCCCTTGCAGTACATCAGTTGCCTTGCTGGGAAACAACAAGGCAATTGTTACAGTTTCCATTGATGGATGTTATCTGTGCTCTGTGTCCTAAACAGGAACCCTGAAACAGGGAGCGCACACATTTCCCTTCAAGTTTCTCATACCAGGTAGGTAGGGAGCAATTGGGTATTTGATTGTCTTTTCCCCTTGTATTTCACAGCATGTTATGAGGATGGGACTAGAATTCTTATCCCTGTACCTAAATGTTAATATGATAGTTTTAGATTAATATTTAAAGCTCCCAATCAGTCACTTGTGCAAAATTACATTCAAAGAAAAATTCAGTTTTTAGGCATTTTTCTTTTTAAAGCTTTAATTCTCAAAATAAGAGCTTTCATATTTCACCATTGCGTGTGCTAAAAGTTAAGCGTGAACACCACACCTCTTGAAGATGTTTCTGTGGCTGGGTCTGGCTTCCAAAACTGTGAGGTCATATCTAGGTTCTCAGGAGCTGGTGGAGACCAAAAGAGTGCTAAAAGGGGAGTGGACAGAGTTCGATAAACTGTGGTTTGCACAGAAGTCCAATAACAAAACACCATTCAGGTTCAGATCAGGCAGGCCATTCC
Organism: Pterophyllum scalare; assembly: GCA_024447675.2. NCBI lineage: Eukaryota > Metazoa > Chordata > Actinopteri > Cichliformes > Cichlidae > Pterophyllum > Pterophyllum scalare. Next base: position 8,724 of record JAMQGT020011902.1, on the reverse strand, counting down.
TCCCAATCACACCCCTCCAGGTCTCACTGTCATTTCCCACCTGAGCATTTAAGTCTCCCAGCAGGACAATGGAGTCACCAGATGGAGCACCCTGCCCAGTGACTCCAAGAAGGGTGGATCCTCTGAATTGTCATTTGGCACAGAAGCGTAAACAACAGACAAAGGGGGGCCAGACAAAGAGCAATTTAGGAGACCCCTATGTAAATATCAACAAGGGAACTGTTCACCCTGCCTAGGATAGGGTTAATGGGGGCCCCACCCTGGAGCCAGGCCTGGGGAGGGAGCTCGAGGGACAGCGTCTGGTGGCCAGCCAGGCGCAGCCTGAAGGGGTGACATGAGCCCACCCTCCTGTTGGCCCACCACTCGCAGGAGGCGTCATAGGTAGGGATGGAAATTGATAAGAATTTAGCAATTCCGATTTCATTATCGATAGTTATTGATTCAATTCCTTATCGATTCTGTACAGAAAAATAGGGTTGCAACTACCGATTATTCCATTGATTGAGTGATCTGATTAGAAATACTTTTTTGTATTAACAATTCATCTGCATATTTTAACTTACATACTGCAGTTTTTTGCTGTGTGTAACAAACAGCGGTGGATGGAGCAGCTACAATGTTCTTTTTTCTTCACATCAGCTCTTATTGATCAGGTGGTTGATGAAGGACTCCCAGCTGTTTCAAAGTAAAGGCTTTAATGGTGGTTTCAGGAAAAAGTGCTGCTGTTTTGGATGCTAGAAAAATGTTTATTTTCACTCTGGCCAAGCTCACTGTCTTGGTAACGGCTCCACCTTTTTGCGCTTGCTGCATGCACAGACTACACGTAAAACAGCTGCTGCTGTTGCTGAAACACTGTGAACATAATTTTGTGATGCTCATTATCTTGACACTTCTGTCTTGACACTGTTGGATATATTCAGAATCAAACAAGGTGGGTATGTGTTGTAATCACGCAAATGCATCCTCACGTCAGTGGACTCGTTAAGCAAGCAGACTAACGAGTCCAAGGAATTGAATTACTGGGAACCGGTTCTCTACAAGAACCAGTTCTTGATTCCCATCCCTAGTCATAGGGGTTGGGTGCATTGTGTGTTGGGCGGTGGCCAAGGGCAGAGTCCCTGGCGGGCCAATCCAGTCGAGACTGGCCATTTGGACATGGAATGTCACCTCTCTGGTGGGTAAGGAGCCTGACCTAGTGCGTGAGATTGAGAGATACCAGCTAGATATAGTCAGGCTCACCTCAATGCATGACTTGGGCTCTGGAGCCAGTCTCCTGGAGAGGGGCTGGGCTCTCTTCCAGTCTAGAGTTGCCCACAGTCAAAGTCATAAACAAAAATAAATATTTATTAGACAGGACTCACATATTAACTTTTTAGGCTATAAAGCTCTTGAATCTGGTGATATCGTTGATTGCCAAGCTATATTGTGCATCCATTGCTTTACTTCCAATTATTTTGTTTGCACTTTTGATAATGCTGTACATTGAAAATGGCTAGCTAAACTCATGAGAATTGCTCTCCCTCTTGCTTTCTATTTGGATCAGAAGAAATCAAAGAAAATCACGTGCTTACACAAAATAAAGATACTGCATAAACCCACCTTGTGGTTGCTGTGTTTTCGGAAGGTCATATTGTTTTCAGAAGGCCAAGGTTTGCCTGATGGGAGAAACACTGAGGAAATAAAGGTTGAAAGTAAATTTATGCTGTTATTTCCAAAATGTCTGTTGTAAACATTCATCACACTTTAAATGGCCCACTGCACATTTTCCTGTGCATTAAAGGGTTATTAGTCATGATTGTTGGGCTGCTTTTAGTTTGACCTCCAGGGAGGGGCAGTCATCTGTTGCAATCTGTTAGGGCTTTTACATTTTGTTCAGCAAGATTTTGATTACTTCATTTTTCAGTTTTGTATTGATCAGTGTAGTCATTTTCATTTTGGTTGCTTTGCTGACAAAGTATGTATGGAAAGTATTCAGACCCCTTTAAATTTTTCACTCTGTTTCATTGCAGCCATTTGCTAAAATCAAAAAAGTTCATTTTATGTCTCATTAATGTACACTCAGCACCCCATCTTGACAGAAAAAAACAGAAATTTAGAAATTTTTGCAAATTTATTAAAAAGAAAAACTGAAATATCACATGGTCATAAGTATTCAGACCCTTGGCTCAGTATTGAGTAGAAGCACCTTTTGAGCTAGTACAGCCACGAGTCTTCTCGGGAATGATGCAACAAGTTTTCCACACCTGGATTTGGGGATCCTCTGCCCTTCTTCCTTGCAGATCCTCTCCAGTTCCGTCAGGTTGGATGGTGAACGTTGGTGGACAGCCATTTTCAGGTCTCTCCAGAGATGCTCAATTGGGTTTAGGTCAGGGCTCTGGCTGGGCCAGTCAACAATGGTCACAGAGTTGTTCTGAAGCCACTCCTTTGTTATTTTAGCTGTGTGCTGAGGGTCATTGTCTTGTTGGAAGGTGAACCTTCGGCCCAGTCCTGAGGTCCTGAGCACTCTGGAAGAGGTTTTCTTCCAGGATATCTCTGTACTTGGCCGCATTCATCTTTCCTTCAGTTGCAGCCAGTCGTCCTGTCCCTGCAGCTGAAAACACCCCCACAGCATGATGCTGCCACCACCATGTTTCACTGTTGGGATTGTATTGGGCAGGTGATGAGCAGTTCCTGGTGTTCTCCATACATACCGCTTAGGATTAACGCCAAAAAAGTTCAGTCTTCATCTCATCAGACCAGAGAATCTTATTTCTCATAGTCTGGGAGTCCTTCATGTGTTTTTTGGCAAACTCTATGCAGGCTTTCATATGTCTTGCACTGAGGAGAGGCTTCCGTCGGGTCACTCTGCCATAAAGCCCCGACTGGTGGAGGGCTGCAGTGATAGTTGACTTTGTGGAACTTTCTCCCATCTCCCTACTGCATCTGTGGAGCTCAGCCACAGTGATCTTTGGGTTCTTCTTTACCTCTCTCACCAAGGCCCTTCTCACACGATTGCTCAGTTTGGCTGGAGGGTCAGGTCTAGGAAGAGTTCTGGTGGTCCCAAACTTCTTCCATTTAAGGATTATGGAGGCCACTGTGCTCTTAGGAACCTTGAGTGCTGCAGAAATTCTTCTGTAACCTTGGTCAGATCTGTGCCTTGCCACAATTCTGTCTCTGAGCTCCTTGGGCAGTTCCTTCCACCTCATGATTCTCATTTGCTCTGACAGCACTGTGAGCTGTGAGCTCTTATATAGACAGGTGTGTGCCTTTCCTAATCAAGTCCAATCAGTTTAATTAAACACAGCTGGACTCCAATGAAGGAGTAGAACCATCTCAAGGAGGATCAGAAGAAATGGACAGCATGGGAGTTAAATATGAGTGTCACAGCAAAGGGTCTGAATACTTATGACCATGTGATATTTCAGTTTTTCTTTTTTAATAAATTTGCAAAAATTTCTACATTTTTGGGGGGGGGTTCTGTCAAGATGGGGTGCTGAGTGTACATTAATGAGAAATAAAATGAACTTTTTTGATTTTAGCAAATGGCTGCAATGAAACAAAGAGTGGAAAATTTAAAGGGGTCTGAATACTTTCTGTTCCCACTGTAGGTCTAGGCAGCAGTCACTGTGAGATGAGGTCACTCTTTTTGGCACTGTCAGAATTTTGTACAAGGCTGTCAATGGTGGGAAGGCAATTACAACAACTGTTCATTTTTGCAATGTGGGACCACTATAATCAAAGATATCACCATTATTCTTTGCCATAATTCATCTTTCATCTTGGAAAACCCAAAACTGTAGTTTGTACCCATCATGAGACAATTAGGATGCTATGTTTGTTTCTAACCAAGAGGAGATGGGTGTATACCAGGGATTCTCCTGTAGAATTTCATCTTCCATTATCACATAATGGTCACAGTGATGTCAGCAGTGTACAGTTTATTCCACTCACTCATAACAATGTAATCTGTGAGACAACTCCCTGATGACGCCATCAATTGTAATGGACTCTTAACCTTACATGAGGATGACAAGAGTTGAACAATGAGGAAATAGTTTGGTATCACTGATAAGATTTACATTCTGCAGACATCTGAAGATTTTTGTTTTTACTTTTTATTTAGAGCTACAGTTGTGACTTGGAGTATAGTACCTTAATTCCTGTCTATGCATTGTTATCTTGGTAATAGTGTTTAGTCTTTGTTCAGGCACTTACCTGCTGGACAACGTTTTTTTTCAAATAAAGCCTCCTCTCTAGTGTAGCTAGGAATACAGAAACTCAAAACCAGTCGAGCCAGTCTTATCACTGCCTGACTCATTTAAAATGCGTATGCTTTCACCCCTACAGTGCTGGCAGGTTTGTTTTTATCAGGATTTGGAAGGTTATGGAAAAGAAGAAATTTGATATACTTTGAGAAATAATGTCCTTCTGGAAACAGGTGTCACAACTCAGCAGCCATCTTGGAACGAATCTGGACAAATTATAACTTTAAATTCTGGGGGAGAATATGGGATATAATAACTGCATGTATCGTGTCATCAGTCAAATCCAATAAAAATTGCTTAACTTTTGGTGACCTCCCCCCCCCAGTTATACTACTACTATTATTATCCATACAGAGTAACAGAACTATACAGCTTCATTAAAAATCTTCATCTTCATTAAAAAGTTCAGAGTGACACAAATGACATTTCAACATTGATTAAAGACTTTTAAACTAAGAAAAAATTGACATTTCTATTATATGTATTTCACATTTTAATTTCATTTCCTAATTGTAACATTCCCTAATCTATTCTTACCAGGAAAGACAGAAAACTAATATTGAGCTGAATTGAGTTAAGCTTCTTGGTGGGGCCCTCCACAATAGTCTCTAGTTTCTCATGTGACCCCTCTGGGAAAATTAATTGCCTGCTCTTGCTCTAGAGTAAAAAATATGCATAACCCTTTAATAACTTTATAGTTTATACTACTGTGTAACTACAACTAACATGTTTTACTTTGTTCCCACAGCCACTGCTCCAACATCTTTTGAAGGCAACTATGGAAGAATAATTTACAGAGTGAGGGCTTTTATTGAGACACCACGATTTGCCAAGGAATACAACACAGAGAAAGCTTTCTACATGCTAAGCCTTCTAAACTTGAACAAACTGCCAGAGATATGGGTGAGACATATCTGTGTGTCTGTGAATGTTAGAACTAAACATCAGGCCGATGTTAGTCTTCAGATTTTAAACATATACCCACCAAGATTATTTCTTGGCTTTGGGCTTCAACCAACCCTAACCCTCAGTTTGCCATTTGTCAAAAATAGTTCCAGTTATTCCACAAACTGTTGATTTCTGCATACCTAGGCAAGGAACAGTGTTGGGTGGGGTTTTCTGGGTTTTTTTAAAATCTAAGTTTTCTTGGGTAGTGGCGTATAGAGTAATTCATTCAAAGTCTGTAAAAATATTGTCTTTCACCATTGTCCATACAGGGACCCTGCTCATCTGCAGTGACTCAGCAGTTCACCTATATGTTGATGAAAACTGGTACAATAGTCTTGAGGGCTCACACAGACATGAAGGGGTACACACAAGGTCAGATCATTCAGGTGACTGCCAACATCCACAACCAGTCGGGGAAGAACACGGGCAACATGGCAGCCAGCCTGATGCAGGTTAAAACTTTATAACTCTCTATATAACCCTAATCCAAATTATTTACTGTTATGAAAGATTTCCTGCTTTTGGTAGTGTGCTTTTGTGAAACACATTTTAAACATATTTTCTATATCTAATATCTCATTGCTAAAACAGAAGAACAAACAAACAAAGGCCACAGAAACAGCAGTTTCTCAGTCTACTGCTGCCTCTTATCTATCCACTCTGATAGTTAGCATTTAGCAGGACTAGTTCTTCTGGTGGTCTCTTCCCGAGATTATTATTCAAGATTTATCTGTTTTATTTTTATATGATTATAGAAAAACCTACAATCCTGTTTGTAGACGACAGTAGATTACCTGTCTTTTGGTATAAGTCAGTCTTTAATTCCATGTATTTATTTACATCACCTGTGAAGACACTTTATTCTGCAGTCACTATACACTGAGCCCAGTTTCTGAATCTTCATGGCCATATTTTTTTTCAGAGAGTAACCTATGAGACGAAGAAACCCACCCATGATGTGAGAACAATAGCAGAGGTGGAGGGTGGTGTGGTGAAGGCTGGCAAAGAGGTGGAGTGGAAGGAGAAGATCATTGTTCCTCCTCTCCCTCAGTCCTCCCTCGCTGGCTGTGAGCTTATAAAGATCGAGTATTATGTCAAAGTAAGGATCACACTCATTCCCTTTTACACACTCAGCAGTGGTTTCTTTTGTCCGAATAATTACCTAAGTCATCGTTTTCAATCATGTCAAAGTGCAGGTGCAAAAGGTTTGACAGCTGCAATGTGTGTATGTGTGCATAAAAGAAAAAATAATCACTAGAAATCATTTATGAAACACAAAGATTATGCTTTAATCTGTTTTTGTATATGTGTATGTATACTTCAAGTACCAAATTCTTTATGTTCTTCTTCCACTGCAGCCTCAGCATGTAAAGACCATCACTGGGCTCATAAAAAGGGCAAGGGGCATTGAGAAGAAACTTTAAAAAAAAAAAAGTGAATTATAAAGAAAGCTTTACACAACTGAACAAGCATTGTATTAATAGTAACATTAGTAATGCTATGACAATCTTTGAGAACATTTTTAATACAATACTATTTCAACATAAAAGGAGTCAAACAAATTTTTAATAGATGAGTCTTTGTTCAAGATGTCTGAGGTGCATGTGAAAAATAAAAAGTGGGACTCTTGTGATGCATTCCCTCAGAATTTACAACTGGAATGCACTCTCATGTTGGATTTCTAAGTCAGTCAGGAAAGCCCGACCATCCCAAACCACCTGAACAGTAGTAGTAATAATCATCTGTACTGCTACTGTTGTCTTGACTCAGTCATACACAAAAGAACTGACCAGGCTGTGTCCGTAAACGTACTGCCCTTGTGTTAAGTACCAAAAAAAAGGCAAATGACTCTTACCTTGCTTATACTCCGATGTCCAGCACCCGACTTCCAAGGTTAAATGGAATGCAGCAAATATCCAAGCTAAAAAAGGAGGCAGCATTTCTTTCCTTGGCTAGCAGCCTCTCAGATTTTCTGATTTCTTTCAAATGTGTCAGACTGTGAAAGTAGCACAGTTGTAAACAGTGTGACACTGACTTATATTTTTGACACTAATATTACCTCCATGAATATTGTCAGCTGATAAGAGGGAAATTAGACTAAATCACTAAGTAAGTTGAGTTAAATTCATAGGTCAGAAACCAATGAATGTTTTTGGGAATATGTCAGCTCCTTCATTCTGATTATCTTTTTTTTTATGCAAATATTTTACATAATGTTTTTGTGATGTAATCTTGTGACTAACAAAGAAGTTTTGCACTCAATAAAATTTACACGAAGGGAAACCAAATACCAGTCTAACGCTATCAGCAAACTTTAACCAACATTCTTTTTTCTGCTTATGAACCAGGTGTATCTGAAGTCTCCTGATGTCATGCTAACATTACCTATCCACATTGGGAATGTCTCGCTTGACAAAAACCAGCAACCTCCCAAAAAAGCATCTGCTCCTTCCGCTGAGGATACGCCAGCCTCTGCCTCTATACCAGAAACAACTTCTGCCTCCACACTCACCTTGCCTTCTCATCCTGCCCCAAAACCTGCTCCCCGTCCTGCCCCTCACTCTAGGACATCCTCCCGCAATTCCCCCAGTGCTCCTCCAGCTGAGTACCACCCAGGAGCAGAGGGTGGGGCCCTGATGAATGAGGACTTCCAAAACAAGCGGCAGTCTCAGCTGGTGTCACCCAATGCATTCAGCTATGCTCCAGGCCTCTTTTTTCCCCAGAAGCAGCATCCAAGTGGACCAGCTACTACACCCAGTGGGCCTGCATTAAGTGGGTCTACAGAGTCCGCAGCTCTTTACCCCTCTCTCAGTGGCATCACCTCAGTGGCAACACCACACATCCTGCCTCCAGACTACAACACTTCAGGTTATCCAGAAGGTCAGTTGGCACACACACTGTTGTTAGACATGTGTAGACGTTTGTGTGTGTGTGAGTGTGTGTGTGTGTGTTGTTTTGCAGTTATTACAATTTCTGTATTAGTGCTTCACACAAAGTCTAATAGTCATCGCTGAGTAATAACACACAGTACCAGCTGGGTAAAAAGTAAATGAACCCTTAAATTTTGTTACTTACAGAAGCTCTTTGAGCAACAAGATCATCCAACAACTAGTTCTTTCCTTCATGGTGTCCTTCCACTAACACCATCCATATATTGCGTTTTGTGCAGGGATTTTGTTTTGTTTCATTTTTTCCCCTGGGTTCTTTTTCACCTCTCAGTATTGTACCTTGTGTTCTTGGTGTGATATTTGTGGGACAACCACTTATAAGGAGTGTATACAAAAACAACGGAGTGATAACACTCTTAAATTACCACCAGTTTGTATTGTTGAGGATTAATGAACAGTCAGAGAGCTACAGGAATTATTTTTTGCATCTTTTTCCAGCTTTGTGCATTCCATTAATTTCAATTCAATTTTATTTGTATAGTGCCAAATCACAACAGTCACCTCAAGGTGCTTTGTATTGTAGGCAGGAGTGAGAGTAGTTTTAAATTCTTGCCAGTACTATGACAAAAACTATCTATACATAG